>RJWJ010005632.1:0-67160 GCA_004363605.1 Indri indri | reverse complement strand
AGAGACCGAGAGGGTTCAAGTTTTATAGCAAAAGTTCCCACCCAAGTTTCCAATCAGGTCCGTTCATGCAAATAAAGGATTCAAACTTCCTTAGTTCTGACTGGCTGATTGAGCTGAGTTCTGATTGGTTGGTTCAGGTGAACTCTGAAAGTTCCAAAGTTAAAAAGATGCAGGTTTGGGGGGGAACTAAGAGTAGTGTACGACCTCTAGTCATCAAATGGCCACTTGGCTCTATTTTAAATTTAGGCCCAGTTGGCCACTTAGGATCCATATTGAAGGACTGGCTCTTTCAGGTTCACATTTGCTCATATCTCTCTGGAACACACCTTCGTTTTACACGTCCCTTGCCGGGCACATTGTGTATGCTCAGCTAGCTGCTGTGAAAGATGAACAGTTCTTTAGGCTCTTTCATTCCTGGCTTTTGCACCCAGACTTCACTCTGCTTGGAATTATCCCATCGTTTACTAACTTGGCTAAGTCTCTTGTGTCCTCAAAGACTTAACTCAGATGTCACCTCTGGAAAACCATTCCAATTTCTCCCTTCTGGCCCCTTGGAACTATCATTGCACTTACGACCCTGCATTATAATTGCCTGTTTGTTTGCCTTCTATAGACCTGTTTATCCAATATGGTAGTCAATTGCCACACGTGGCTTTGGGGTACTCTTGAAATGGGGTTAGGACAAATTAAGACATGCTGTAAGTGTAAAATACATACCACATTTCCAAGATTTACTATAACAGAAATGAATGTAAAATATCTCAGTGATTTTTATACTGATTACATGTCAAAATTTTAATAATTTAGATAGGGGTAAATAAGATATTATTAATATGCACTTCATCTTTTTCCTTTTTCTTGAGATAGGGTCTTGCTTTGTTGCCCAGGCTAGAGTGCAGTGGCATGATCAGAGCTCACTGCAGCATCAATCTCCTGGGCTCAAGTGATTCCCCCTGCCTCAGCCTCCTGAGTAGCTGAGACTACAGGCATGTGCTACCAGGCCTGGCTAACTTAAAAACAAATTTTTGTTTGTAGAGTGGGATCTCTTTATGTTGCCCAGGCTGGTCTTGAACTCCTGGTCTCAAGTGATCTTCCCACCCTGGCCTCCCAAAATGCTGGGATTACAGGTGTGAGCCACCTGTTTTTTACTTTATTAATGTGGCAACTATTAGACAGAAATAGTTTTGTATGTATGTATTTACACTAGTTGGTGTATACACAGGATACTATATGTGCGCATATTTCCTTGGTCTGTCAGCTGAAAGGGCCTAGAAGCTATCACACCATAGTAGCAACAAGCGTACCTAGCCCCAGCTCTTGGTTTCTATATCATTCTCTTTTAAAAGGAACAAGGGCTTCTGGGGAAAATGGCCAATTCTTGGACTGGGGGACTGGGGCAGAAAATTTACAAGATGACCCTGAACTATCTTGTAGTGCCAGAAAGTAAGGAAGTGCTCAAAGAAAACGCCCACAAGAATGAGAGTATGTCAAAGATACATAGGAGTCAACTGAAAAGATCCCAATGGCTAAAACTGGAACAAGTTGAAGAACGAAATAAATAAATTAACGTCAAATTGTAACACAAAGCATAAAATAAATATCCACAAATCTACACTACTATAAGTAACTGATTGAATAAATAAATAAATGGGGCCGGGCTTGGTGGCTCACACCTGTCATCCTAGCAATCTGCGAGGCCGACGCGGGAGGATCCCTTGAGGTCAGGAGTTCGAGCCCAGCCTAAGCAAGAGTGAGACCCCCGTCTCTACTAAAAATGGAAAAAGTTAGCCAGGCGTGGTTGCATTTGCTTGTATTCCCAGCTACTAAGGAGGCTGAAACAGGAGCATCACCCGAGCCCAGGATTCTGAGGTTTACAGTGACCTATGATGATGCCACTGCACTCTATCCCAGGGCAACAGAGTGAGACCCTGTTTCAAAAAATAGATAGATAGATAGAGGAGGAGACAAATACCCTATGCAGAAATTTTAAAAATATTTTGTGTAGACACTCAGCCTTCAGGAAGGTGAAGCATAACTTCCTCATCCTCAAGTATGGGCTGCCCATAGTGACTTCTTTCAAAGAGTATATAGTATAGAAAGCATAGAAAAAGAGCAAATTCATAGTGGAGAAACCTGACAAACATGACCTTAGCCAGGTGATCAAGGTCAACTGCAACAGTGATAAGTTATATTGATAGTATATGCCCTTGATATGATGCGATGAGAGTGACACTTTCCCTCTTGTGGTCCTCCTCCCCAAATCCACAATCTCAGTCTAATCACGAGACACATGTTGGCTAAACCCCAACTGAAGGACATTCTACAAACTGTGATGTGACCAATATTCTTCACGATTGTCAGTCATCAAAAATAAGGAAAGCCTGGAAAACTGTCACAGCCAAGCAAAGCCTAAGGAGGCATGAAACTAAATGGAATGTGGTATCCTGGAACATAAAAAATGGACATTTGGTAAAAACTAAGGAAATCTGAATAAAGTTTGGATTTTAGTTAATCACAGTGTATCAATATTGGTTCATTCATTGTATCAAATGTACTATACTAGTTTAAGATGTGAATATTAATAATAGGTGAAGCTGGACGCAAGGTTTCTGGCAACTCTATCTTCAAATAATTCTAAATGTGAGAATTTAATTAAGTTAAATAATTGTAGTTATTCTAAATTCTATATTTTAGAATGTTATATTCTATTTTACATTTTATAATTTAGAATTCTAAATGCTATGATTTAGAATTAAATGATTCTAAATGTAAATAAATCTAAAAATATCTGAAAACTAAAAGTATATTAAAAATCCATGCACACAAAATAGCAGTACACATTTAAAAAAACACAAACAAACAAAAGGTTACACATAAAGCACATTGTAATGATTGGTTATGGATAAAGTTGCCAGATAAAATTCAAGACACCCAGTTAAATTGGAGTTTCAGGGGCAAAAATGAGGTGGTGGCGCTTCTGGTGAGGGTTTCAGGAAGACTGAGTTCCCAGAGCAGACATGGCCTTGGTCTAACCTCTGGTGTCTAACATTTTTGGGCAGCGATTGCCACAGTGGTTGCCCTGCAAGACCAATTCTGTGGCAGGATCTGGGTTTTTGTTCTTTGTTACTTATCTATGACTTTATTCCTCCAGCACTCCCAGTGACTGACCGAGCTAGTCAATATCCTTATTATTTTTTTTTTGCTGTTTTTAAATTGTGGTAAAATATATATTATACAAAATTTACCATTTTAACCATTTTTAAAGTGTGGCATTAAATACATTCACATTGTTGTGCAAACATCACCGCCATCCATCTCCAGAACTTTGTTCACATTACACAACTGAAACTCTGTACCCATTAAAGAGCAGGGCTGGGGAGTATGTCTCTACCCCTGATTTGCTATGTAACATGAGTAAGTCAGCTTAGCTTTACCAGATCTTAGTTCCCCTGATCTTCCCAGCTTCCTATATGGCCATGAAGAATGAGAGATTCTTTCAACTTAAAAATGAGCAAAATATTTCAATAAACATTTCAGAAAAGAAGATTTTTTTTTTGAGACAGAGTCTCACTCTGTTGCCCAGGCTAGAGTGCCATGGCATCAGCCTAGCTCACAGCAACCTCAAACTCCTGGGCTCCAGCAATCCTTCTGCCTCAGCCTCCCAAGTAGCTGGGACTACAGGCATGTGCCACCATGCCCAGCTAATTTTTTCTATGTATTTTTAGTTGTCCAGCTAATTTCTTTCTATTTTTAGTAGAGATGGGGTCTTGCTCTTGCTCAGGCTGGTTTCAAACTCCTGAGCTCAAACGATCCTCCCGCCTTGGAGGATCCCAGAGTGCTAGGATTACAGGTGTGAGCCACTGCGCCCGGCCCCAGAAAGGAAGATATTAAAATGGCCCAAAACACACAGGCAAACACAGGTTGGGAAACATTAAGCGTTGGGGAGATACACATTAAAAGCACAATGTGATACCACTTCGGACTCACTAGAAGGGCTGAAGTTGAAAGGACTTTTAACATCAAGTGTTGGAGATGGTGTAGAGCAACTGGAACTTGCATATACTGCAGACAGGAGTGTAAACTCCTGCAGTCACTTAAAAACCCATTAGTACCTACTAAAGCCATATATTCTAAGATCCAGAAATTCCACTCCCAGAATAAATGAGTGCTTATATCAAACAAATGACATGTACAATAATGTTCCTAATAGTTTTATTCATAATGGACCAAAACGCAAAACAAAAGTCCATCTACAGTTAAAAAAAAGAAAGAAATTGTGGGATAGTCACACAATAGACTCTACACAAAAATGAGGAAAAAAAAAACTATTGCTACACAAAGACAGCATGAGTGATAATCTCACAGACACAATGTTGAGTGAAAGAAATCACACACAAAAGAATACCTATGGTACAATTATATTTATATGAGGTTTAAAACTAGGCCAAAGTGATCCCTGGGAGTAGAAGTCAGAATAGTGCTTACGGTTGGTAGGGGCTGATGACTGACAGGAGGTATGAGGGTGCCTCTGGGCGCTGGATATGTTATCTAACCCAGTCTGGGTGCTGGTTATATGGTTATTTACATATGGAAAAATTAATTGATATGTAACCCCAAGACTCGTGTACCTTATGTAACTTACATCTCAATATATAAAAATAAAATAAAATGGAAAAGAAAGAATAATAAGCTTTACACATCAGGTGGAGAAACTGAGTCAGGAAATGGGGAATGAAATCACACAATGCTTCTCAGATCCTCCTGGAGAGACTTGCAGTCTGATTGTTTTGAGGCCAGAATCAGGATCCTGTTATTTCTAAGCTGCCTTACTAAAATCTGATTTTTGCCATGAAATTCTAATCCTTCAAGACAGTCTGTGTTGAGGCAGGAAGGTGGCTTCTTTATGAATTCACAGGATTCTGGGTGAATGGATATTCAAAGGCCCCACCTTCCGGTTTTTCCTTGCCTTTCATTGCCAGCACCCTCATCCAGCATATGACTGACCAACCCCAGGCCACTCCCTTCACCCACTCTGGGGCTTCTGTTTCACACACAGAAAACTCTTCCCCTAAGGAAGCCCTCCCCAAACCCTTGTAGTCCCAGCTCCTTGGGAGGCTGAGGTGGGAGTGTCCCTCGAGCCCAGGAATTCGATGGCAGCCTGGACAATACAGTGAGACCCCTTCTTAAAAGAAAAAAAAAAAAAAAGGAAGCTCTCTATCATTTCCAACCTAAACTTTCTTCACAGCTTCACCAATTGTATCCCTGAAGGGCCACAGAATAATTTCCCTAAAGTGAAGATGGTGGGATGAGAAAGTGTAAAGACCTCCTCTATTTGTGTTCTAACCCTGGCTCTACCATCCACAGAATGTAACCATCATTTCATTTAACCTCTCTGGGTCTCAGTTCCTCATCTGTGAAACGCTAGGCCGAATTTGAGAAACTAAAGAACCTTCTTCAAAATCCTAGTCTTGAACTATTTAACGTTCCTTAGTGGCGCTGAAGGCGTCCTTGGTAGTCTTTGAGTTTCTGTGGCTTAAAGGAAACATGTTCTCCCTCCCTCAGCAGGTGCTGGGCGGGCAGGGGCCGGGGCAGACATCCTGATATTTCGGTCTTTGTCGCCCCCACGAGGCCTGGGAGGGTTCCTTGTCGCAGCAGGTATCCCATAAAGATCAATCCATAAGAATTGTAGCCTCCGAAAGGAAGGCAGGCAGGGACTACCCTGGTCTAGTTCTCTCACTCTCTTATCCCCAGAGGCTGGCATATAAGAGACAACAAATATTTGTTGAACGAAGGACTGAGACTCAGAGTAGCGGACCAAAAGGCTCTTGGAACCCTTCCTTCCAGGATGTGTTTCCGACCGGAAGGCTTTCTCGCGAACACCTTCCCCTTCCTTACCAGTCGGAACCCTGTGGTCCCCCTAGGGCTCCTGGAAGATGAAGTCCCGCCAGTCCTTCAGTACCTGGGAACGGACTCCTGGGCGGCTGCTCCTCCATGCAGGGAGGGAAGGGGCCACGCTCCGCGTCGCGGTCCCGGAACCTGACGACGGCTCGCTGAGAGGGGAGGGTCCTCCAGAGAGAGCCTGTGGCAGTCTTCAGGGTGGGCCCGGGGCGCTGTGGGGTGGGAAAGACTGGACCCGACTGACGCGCTGGGGGCACGATTGGGGAGGACCTCTGGGAACACAGAAGGGGCAGAAACCTGGGAGGCCTTGGAAAGGGAGGTGACGGAGTGGGTGGGAGATACAAGCTTTGACAGGCGAGAGACTTCTGGGGGATGGAAACACTAACTGGTGTCGCAGAACAAACATGAAAGGAAGAGATCTTGGAGTTGGGGGAGAAAAAGAAACTTTGGAGAGTGTGGGGAGATCCTAGAAGAGAGGAGGCTTTCCTGATGAGGGAGGAATGGAGATGCTGGGAAGAGAAAATCCCTGACGGGCACGAAAGGAGGTCGAGGGCTAGATAGTAAGGAAAAGCATGGTCCACACAGATCTTAGGGGACAGTAAGAAGACTTTCAGGGCACATCATGGAAATTTTGGATGATAGGTACAAGATATGTGCACAAAATCCTGGGAATGTGGAGAAATACTAATGTTACAGTAGGGTTTGGGCACAGGTAGAGGGTCAGGGAAATTCCTCAGCCCCTTGGAGAGATGGGGGGTTTAAAGAGGAGGGGGATGGAGGATGAAATAGGTAAGCAAAGATTGGGGGATACAGAGTTTGGTTACCTGAGCCCTCAGTTTACCTCTCCCTACCTTTAGCTAATGTGTTTCCTCCTTCTTTAAAAATTTTTTTTTCTTAATTTTCAAATTTTTTAGGATGGGGTCTTGCTATATTGCCCAGGCTGACCTTGAACTCCTGGGCTCAGGTGATCCTCTTGCCTCAGCCTCCCAAATAGCTGGGACTACAGGAGTGCCATCACATCTGGCTAATGTGTTTTCTCCTTCCTTTAGCTGCTCCTCTGGATTCAGGGATGACCCTGAGTTTATCCTCATCAACAGTGGATTCTCCTGCCCTCATCATGAACCCCTCCCCTGATTTGGACCCCTTCTTTTATCCCCTCTGGGCCTCATGATCATCTCCTTTCCTGAGTCCAGGCAGATACCTGGGAGGGCATACCCTATGCCTGCACATCTACAGTGTGAGTGGAGAAGCCCAGTTGCATTCAGGAAGTCAATGGAGCCGACTCTGGCCTGGTTTACAGCAGTTCTGAGTTCCTGCATGTCTTTAAGAATGCTTTCTGTTTCAAGGCCCATCATCTCCCACTGGTCTGGCAATTTATGAGGCTCAAGCGATCCTTGCCAGCACCAGCTCATCTACTGGGCTTCCTGTACATGTTCCTTCTGCCCCCAGCAGTTCAGCAGTACCAGAGAGCTGGCTCAGCATGTCCTGGTGCGTTAGAGCAGACTGAGTCTATTACTGAAATGGGCACAAAACTGATGCTTTTAGCAAGCAATGCCCTGGGACTCCTTCCCTGGGACTCCAACATCCAACTTCAGAGATGTCAATTGCAGAGCTTGGCTCTGGTGCCGCTAATGGACAACCGCTTATTTTCTGAGTTACTAAGATTGAAGTCCAAGACTAATCTCCAACTTCAGCATGTGTTGGAAGTCTATGGTTGTCAAAAAAAGGAGAAAAAAGTGAAAAATGATGATTCACCTTCTACAGCAGTTACTGGTCTCCTTTTCCCTGTCAGTCTCACATAAGAGGCAGGGATTTTTTTTTTTTTTTTTTGAGACAGGGTCTTTCTATATCATCCAGGCTGGTCTCGAACTCCTGGGCTCAAGTGAGCCTCCTGCCTCAGCCTCCTGAGTAGCTGGGATTGCAGGCTCGAGCCACCACAACTGGCAGATCCTGGGTTTTATCTCTGCGCTGTCTGGGCTTTGTGATAGGGGAGTTAACTTTCTGTTCTCAATAGCCCCGTCCATAAAATGGGAATGAATTTTCCCCTCCTTGTCAACACATGGTGGCGATTTGCCACATCTGCTAAGACACCCATTTTCTTGCCTTGTTCTTTGTTTCTTCCTCTCAGTTTTAAAACTAGCACAGTCCTGGGACTTGTCTCAAACCAGGACGAGGTGGTCACTTCTTTTGTCCTCGCCTGTGTCCCTAAGCTCAAACTGTCACTAACTTATTGACAACCACGGAATACTCCATACATACACTCCAGTGGCTGAAGGGGGCGGCTCAGGAGGAGGCAAGAGGAGACGGGCCTGTTCACTGGTCCCGGTGTTTGCGGGTCTTCGAGAGCTCCTTGCACATGTACGGCACAGCACCTCCCACTCAGATCTCTGGCCCTACCTCTGTGCTGTCTGTGGCAAGGCCCTCAAGCACTTCAGCGATCTCTCGAGGCATCACTTCACACAGCAGCCCAGGCTGCCTCGAGCTCACACCTGCCTGTTCTGTCCCTAGCATTTCCAAGATGCCCAGCAGCTGGCCCAGCATGTCGGGGCCCACTAGGCTGAGCAGTGGAGAGGCAATAGGGGGCTCCATGGAGTGTCTTGTTTCTGGTCCAGAGCATAGGGGGCCAGGGGCCTGTCTTCATTGCTTACTTGCTTTGTGACCTGAGACAAGCGACTCCCTTTCTGGGCCTCAGTTTCCTCACTTGTGAAATAGGAACTGGTTTGTGGTTCCTGAACCCCTTCTCTCCCTCCCCCTGCCCAGCCACCCTGGCCGGGGCTGAGACACAGGGGTTTATTGTTGGATCCCTGACTGTGTCCTGGCTCCTCTTTATAGACTGGTATCGATCAGTGTCCCATTCTGGAATTCAGTTTCCATATCTGTAAAAATGGGACTCAGTTCCTATTCCAGGACACGTAGGATGAAATGAGACATTAGAATGTCAGGTGTGGTAAGTAGCCTACAAAGGTCAGATACTGTTCAAAGGTAGCACATAATAGCTTCATTACTTTTTGGTAGCAACTCACAGTGCCCACTGTGACAGGCTCAAATAAATGTTAGTTTTGATACTTTTCTGATTGCTGCAGGACAGCCGGAACCCGAACGACTTGGATCCTTTCTATTGCGGGTGTGAGTTTCTGGCCGGAGTACTTCCTGCTGCTCTCCGAATCCCAAAGCTGGTCGGTCCCTGCCTCCTGCTCCAGAAGTTGGAGCATCCCGGGAAGATCACCCTCTTGGCCACCTCTGGACCCAAAACTTTGCTGTGCCTGGGTATGGAGGCAGGGCGGGGTCTCGGGGGAGTGAGCAGGCCCAGGAGCGGTGGCATTCTTAGAGTCCTGGCCAATGGAGCAGTGAGGGATCTTGGTGTGGGCCATCGTGGCCCCTGGGGCAGTGGGCGTTGAAGACTGAGAAGCCCTGTGAGGCAGGGTTGGGAAGGGGCTGCCAAGACCAGGGGGTGAGATCTAGAGATAGGAAAGCAGAAAGCAGGGAGTGGATTACTTGGACCCCAATTGACCCAGAGTCACAGATCTGGGATTCACTTTACTCCCCAAGAGGGAGAAGGGGTTGTTGCATGTGAAAGCAAGATAAAGTGGGGTGAACAGTGGATCTTGAGAAGAGGGGGTCGTCCAGGAAAGGTTCCTGAGGGAGGCAGGGCCCAGACTGCAAGCTAGGGAGGGTTTGGGCCGCAGAAGGGAGGTGAGGGTGCTGGAGTAGGATCACTCTGCCACTCCCCCTGGAGATCCGAGGTAAGCCTCTGGCCCTTTTGGGAGATCAGTGGGTGCTTCTGATTGCCAGCCTCCCTGGACTGTTGAGAGGATTAAGCGAGCCCCTGGATATGAACGCTCAGTGTGAACTGAAGTTCAGGAGACATGAGTAACCTATCACAAATGAGGCTGGAGGGAGAGAGAGGTTGCTGGGGGCCAAGGTGTTTATTTGGTAGTATCGGGGGCTGGAATGGAAATCCCAGGCAGAGCATGAGCCGAGGCACAGTGCCCCAAAATGTGAGGTGTAAATGGAGAGGTCAGGATGATCCGTTGCAGCTGTCTGGTCAGGGTTGAGTGAGGGCAGGGGTGGGAAAGGTGGCTGAAGCCAGGTTGCAAGAGGCCTTGAATGCCAGGCCAAGGGGTTTATAGTGTAGGCAGAACCCTGGGAGGATTTTAAGCAGAGAAGGTGTTAGAAAGATCCTTCTGGAGCTGGTAGACTGGTGAGTGGGGCGTACAGGTGATGCCTAGCCAGCCTGGGGGGGTCAGAGTACACAGGATTCCAGAAGGCCACGGAGGAGGTGGCCACTACAGGCAAGGGGAAGAATTGCCAGGCAGAGGAGAACAGAAGCCTTTGCATGTAGAGCTGTGCAAACGCGAGGTCTGGCCGGGGGCTCTGAGATGCCGTGTGCGGCCGGAGCACAGGAATGAGAGGTGGGGTGGAGAAGTGGCTGGACCACCTCACAAATGGCCTCTGATTCCAAGCTGAGGAACTTGGGCTTGGTCCTGAGGGTAACAGGGGACATGGAAAAGTTTAAATGGTGCAGAAGTCACACTCAACACAGCTGTGAGAAGCTTGGGCTGATACAGGAACTGGAGGTCAGGATCCCAGGAAGAAGTGGATGGAGGGGCTGTTGCTGGAAGCCAGGGTTTGCGCCCGGTGGCTGTGGGGTGGGATTGAGGAGAAGTGTGAAGTGCTTGCCAGCAGGGGTCACGTGCTCTGACTCCGGTCAGGGATGTATGACCTTAGGCCAATCGTACAATCTGTCTGAGCTTCTGTTTCCTTATCTGTAAAATAGGGATCGTAATGGAACTCACCTGGTAGGTCTGCTCTGAGGGTGTAGTGAATTTAGCCATGGCTGGTCCTGAGTAAGGGCTCAATAAATGTTGATCATTGTTGTCATTATTTCTGGGGATAGAGGTGGGTATGGGTGGAGTAGGGTGGGTGTGGCAGGTGTGGCTGTCATGGATGCAACTAGTTATATGGGCCTGAAACTCAAGAGAGGGATCTGGGTGGGAGGCTCAGATCGGGGAGTTGTCCGAGTAAACCAGTGGTTCTCAATCGGGAGTGATGTTGCCTGCTAGGGGACATTGGGCAACGTCTGGAGACATTTTGGGTTATCACCATTGGGGCTTGGGGGAGGAGGATGATGCTACTGGCATCTGGTGGTTGGGGGCAGGGATGCTGCTCAGCACCCCACAATGAAGAAGACTATGGCCCAAAATGTCAAGACTGCTAAAGTTGAGAAACCGTGGTGTAGACAGAAGGTGTGGTTGAAGATATATGAGATGGTGATCCAGGGAGTAGGAAGGAGGACAAACTCAAATGCCTTAAACATGCAGGCAGCTGAGCAGAGCAGGGACAGGCCCCCCCCCCCCCGCTTGCAATAAAATTACTAGAGGAAGAACTTATAGGGCAGTGCAGTGTTCAGAAGGAATAAAATTCGAGCCACATGTAATGTTAAATTTTCTAGTGGCCACACTAAAAAAAAAGTGAAAAGAAACAGGTGAAATTAATTTTAATAACATACCTTCCTTAACCCAGTATATCCAAGGTATCATGCAAAAGGCAATCTAACATCAACTTTATTCATGAGATCATTCGCATTCTCTCTTTCACTTCTTTTTTTCTTGTACGAAGTCTTGGGAATCTGTTGGGTATTTTGTGTGTGCACAGCGCATCCCAACGCAGAGCGGATGTTTAGTGCTGATCACCTTGTGCGCCTGGGGGCTGCCATTCTGAACATGGAAGCCCCAGGAGATCTTTAATGTTAGCTTCATATCACAATTGTTGGATCACTTGAAGGTTTTCTGGAAAAGGTGGCTGCTTTCTGAGTTCCAGCTGGTTGTTGCCACATGTAGAAGCGGTTTTCGAAGTGTACCTGGGAATTTGAATTTGTGTGGGCATCCTCTGGCTTTTAAAACATTGCCCGGTAAAATGTTTAAAAAAAAAACCCACGAAACCTCGTGGCCTTTGGGCCTCCAGTTTGCAACTGGTTGAGGGGTGATCTTCAGATCTGTCCCATGAGGTAGGTAGCCACTAGTTACATGTGGCGATTTAGATTTAAATTATGGGAAAGTAAATAAAATTTAAAATTCAGGTCCTTGAGCCACATCTCAAGAGCGCAGTAATCCCACGTGGCTAGTGGCTGTCGTATTGGACAGCGCGCAGATCATGGAACATTTCCACCATTGCAGAAAGTTCTGGTGGACCACTGTCTAGGACGTAGCTCTGGCTACCACCCTCCTATCCCCGCAGGGCCCACAGCCGTCCTCAGCCCTCTCCCCGCCTCGCCACTGCCTGCTCCGAGGCAAGCGGCGCGCCCTACAAGTACACGGCGGCTGGAGGACAAGCTGCGGGCGCCAAGCTGGGCCCGGGCGAGGGGTGCGGCTCCCCTGTGCAGCCGCAGCGCACTCGGTGCTGAGCCCTTGGCGTGCGCGCCTGCGCCCGGGCCTTCGAGCGCCCAAACGATCTGAGCCCCCCGCGCCGCCCTACATGCCGGCCCGCTCCGCCCCCGCCACTTCCGGGACGTCGCGGCTCCGTGGGCCTCGGCTTCCCCGTCTGCCCTGTGGAAAGTGCCACCCTTCCCTACTTCATCGCAACATCTTGCCTTCTCTTGCCCTCAGTTTCCCCATGTGCCCACTGGAAATATCACCTTCCCCACCTCCTTATCTAGCAACATCTGGCCTTCTGCAGGCCTCAGTTTCCCCATTTGCTGGAGAAACATGGCTTGTGCTCCATCAGAGCAAACGGCTGGCCTCTGGACCTTGCGTTCTCCGTTTGCTCAGCCCACAGAAATATCCCTTCTCCTCGCCCTCCGCATTGTGGGGTGGCTATGCCTGAGCAGGCAGGGTGGCTCAGTGGAAAGAGGACAAAGTTGGGCGGGCCAATTCCTTGTGGGACTTCGGGCAAAAGACTTAACCCTGCTTAACCTCAGTTTATTGGCCGATCTCCGTCAAAGCGATTGAATTATTCCCGTTCGGGAGGTGGGAGGAGGAACAAGGGGACTGGCTTCTTTGGCGGGCCCCGCGTCTCCAGTCCCCTTGTCCCCCGGGGGCGCTCCATATAGGCGGGCCTTTGGGAACAGCCGCCTGAGGGGCGGCGGAACCTTCGCGTGGAGTTCGAGCGTTTCCGGCCGGCTCCCTTTCCCAGGGACGCCGCCGCCCCTCGCGCCCCCGCGCCCGCGCCCCCAGTCCCCGCGTCCCCGGCGCCGCCGGCCCGGAGCTGCCCGGAAGTCTCGGTCCCGCCGTCGGCGCTCGCCAGAGGAAGCCCGGGGCCGCCCGGGACCTCGGCCCGCTCCTCCGGACCCGAGAGGCCGCTGCACCGGGTACGGGGGCCGGGATGGAGGGAGGAGCCTGGCTCGGGGCCGGCGCCGAGGCCGGGCAAGGCTGGGGGGAGTGAGCTGGGGCCTTTGGCGGTGGGGGTGAGGTGTGGCGGGGAGGGAGACTGTGGGGTCCGGATGGATGGACGAGAGGAGAATAAGAGGGCCGCCCCAGGGGTTGTAGCCGCATGGGAGTGTGGAGGGCGCCCGGACGCTGGGGTTCACAGGAGGAAGAGGAGCAGAGTGAAAGAAGAGGGGTAGAGGGGCCGTGCTATGTATAACAGGGGGAGGGACGCCCCCCCAAGAGTTAAAGAGGAGGAGAAATAGAGATGCCAGATGTATCTGGAAAGGAGGGAAAGAGGGCTTGGCAGAGGTAGAGTAGGAAAGGGAATCCAACGGTCCTGGCATGTATAACGGAGAGTGGAAAGAGGCCCCCAAAGGGTAGAGAAAGAAGCAAACATGTTAGTGTCATGTGGAGGGGTGGGGGGATCCTTAGGGGGAAAGTAGCAGGTAGCGAGATGGGAGGGGAGCCCTGGGGTGTATAGAAGGAAGGCATTTGGGGCATCCTAGGGATGTATAGATGAAATAGGATGGCAAGACCTTGAGAGACAAAGTGTAGGAACAGGATAGCGGGACCTAGTGAAATGTGGGGAATTGGGTTAGTGGGGCTCTGGGATGTACCTAGAGAGGAAGTGAGAGAGGCCCTCAGGCATCTAGTGGGACGGAGATCTGGGAGTGCCTGGAGGCTGATGGGGGGCGGGGGAGAGAGGATGCAACCTGAGCTGGGGCTGGGCGTTGGGAAGAGAAGGATTGACAGATTAGAGATATAAAGGGGGATATAGTTCTTCCTGGGGTTACAGAGAAAACAAAACAAAGAGGGAAATAGACTTGGAGATTGATTGCCTGCTGGGGGTGGGGGAAGGGGAGGGAAGGTAAGGTAAGTGGGAGGACCACGCCCTCAAACCAGACCTGGGGGCTGAGGGCAGGACCCTAGAGGAAGGGCAGGTTGTGGTGGGGTTTTGCAGTTGGGGGCCATTCTCAATGCAGGTTGATGGAACCTGGGAAATCTGGACTGGACTCAGAGTTTTTATTTTGTTGGGGTCAATGGCGCAGAAAGGGTAACAAGCAGTGAGATGGGGACGCTTTCCCTTTTAGGAAGCTTTTCCTAAAAGGAAATGGCGATTTTAACTTTTTTCCCCTCCGCCGCTCCCAGCTGCCGCTCCAGATGCTGCTGCTGCCGCCGCGGCCACCCCACCCTCGGTCCTCCTCTCCGGAGGCCATGGACCCACCGTCCCCCAAGGCTCCCCCTTTCCCCAAGGCGGAAGGCCCCTCCTCCACTCCTTCCTCGGCGGCAGGGCCCAGACCCCCGCGGCTGGGCCGCCACCTACTCATCGACGCCAACGGGGTCCCCTACACGTATACGGTGCAGCTGGAGGAGGAGCCCCGGGGACCGCCCCAGCGCGAGGCGCCCCCGGGAGAGCCCGGCCCTCGCAAGGGCTACAGCTGCCCAGAGTGCGCCCGTGTCTTTGCTAGCCCTCTGCGGCTGCAGAGCCACCGTGTATCGCACTCGGACCTCAAGCCCTTCACGTGCGGCGCCTGCGGAAAGGCCTTCAAGCGCTCCAGCCACCTGTCGCGGCACCGCGCCACGCACCGTGCCCGCGCCGGCCCACCGCACACCTGCCCGCTCTGCCCACGCCGCTTCCAGGACGCCGCGGAGCTGGCGCAGCACGTGCGCCTCCACTAAGCTCGAGACCCGGCCTGTGCTGCCCTGCTCCTCTCTGGGCCACCAAGTCTGACCCACACAGCGTCACTCCCACACACACTCCCTGGTTCTGAGGTTACTGCCTTACTCTGGGCCTCAGTTTCCCCATCTTCCAAAAGGAGAAGCATCATTTTTTCCCCCTTTTTCTAGCTGTGTGATGTAGACCAAAGTCATTGCCCCTCCCTGGACCTGGGAGCCAGTCGGAACTGGGTTCCGGTCCAGCTGTGCTGTGAGCCTTTGCAAGTGAAGTGACCTCTCTGTGAGCCTTGGTTTTCTGCTATCTGAAGTGGTGAACGGGTTGTTGTCCTAGAGGGGAAGAGATAACAAAAGAGCACGGGCATGGTCTGGTTCATTTCTGTATCTCCCCCACTTCTGCTCACGACCTCCACCCCTTGCTCAATAAACATTCCGCACTCCATTTTCAGGCTCTTACTTGCGTGTGTCTGTTGGGTGTGGGGGGATGGGTGACCGGCCCTCGAGCACCTGGGAACCTTTCTCTGGGAATGTGTTTCCGGCCGGAGGTGTTTAGCGAATGCTCACGCGCCCCGCCCCCACCTTCCTCCCCGGGACCCTCTTCTCTCTCCCCGGGTTCTGTCTCCCTTTACCCGGCGCCGCCTGCTCCTAGGGGACACTCGGAGGCCCCTGTCCCGCCGCCACCTGCAACTACGAGGGCATCCCGGGACCATTTGGAGTCGCCCGGACCTGAGAGGCTGCTGCACCGGGTACGGGGGCCGGGAGGAGGGAGGGAACTGGGAGCGGGCGGCGGAGAGGGGCGGGGCCGGGTGGAGGAATACCTGTGCACGGGGCTGGCGTCCAGAGGGGGCTGTTCCGGGGCTCCGAGGGGCCCTTCCGAGAACTTACATAGACAGGCTCAGGAGGCGAGGGCCGCGGACCCGGGAGTGGGCTCCTGGAGAGCGCAAGGACCTAGAAAAAGCTGGGGTGGTGGTGGATGGGCGAGGACTAGAGAGAACCTGGAGGTAGGTAGGTGGGTGAGGGGAGGGGGCACAGAGTTGTTCAGGGCGGAGGCTAGAGGGCGGGTTAGAGCCTGGGGATCCTAAGGTTGCCGTCCACTGGAGTAGGCTTGGCCTTACGTAGAGGTGGTAGAAAACGCTTGTGAGTGGAGTGTATAGGATGGATCAACACTCAGACCCAGGTCGAAACCATATAGAGAGAAAAGAGGTCTGGAGATCTACAGGGTGGGCTACTCAGTGGCCTGGGGAGGGCACACGGGGGAAAGAGATCGAGGTCCTCCTGGCTGTGCATGGAGGGTAGAGAGATCCTGTGAGTACACTAGGTGGTGGGGCACCAAGGATAGGGTAGGTTTTCAAGGAAGGGAGACCCTGGGAACGTTGCAGAGGGTCACTGAGTGGAGGGGTGGGTAGAAGAAAGACTGACGGGAGGGGGATGCAGAGGTCCTGGGCCGGGTCTATGGAGGGAAAACAGTGGAGCCTGTGGTGCTGAGCGTCTCTCTTCTACGTAACATTCTCCTCCTCTCTCCCATGCACCAGTCCTCAGCCACCCCTCCGGATGCTGGTGCTGCCGTCCCCTCAGCCCCTGGCACTTTCCTCTAGTGAGGCCATGGAGGACCCTCCCCGTCGGAAAGGCCGGTCCCCAGAACCTGGACCTTCCTCCTCCACAGGATCTCCCCAGACTTCGTCCCCTCCGAGGCCCAATCACTACCTGCTCATTGACACCCAGGGTGTCCCCTACACAGTGCTGGTGGGTGAGGAGTCACAGAGGGAGCCAGGGGCTGATGGCACCTCAGCCCAGAAAAAGTGCTACAGCTGCCCCGTGTGTTCAAGGGTCTTCGAGTACATGTCTTACCTTCAGCGACACAGCATCACCCACTCAGAGGTGAAGCCCTTCGAGTGTGACACCTGTGGGAAGGCATTTAAGCGGGCCAGCCACCTGGCGAGGCACCACTCCATTCATCGGGCAGGTGGTGGGCGGCCCCATGGCTGCCCGCTCTGCCCTCGCCGCTTCCGGGATGCAGGTGAGCTGGCCCAGCACAGCCGGGTGCACTCAGGAGAGCGCCCGTTTCAGTGCCCACACTGCCCTCGCCGCTTTATGGAGCAGAACACGCTGCAGAAGCACACTCGGTGGAAGCACCCATGAGCTGGGCTGCTGAGTGCCCCAGGTGCCATGGAACTCAGGGGGACACCTGATGCCTGGAGGTTGGCTTCCAGGGCCCTGGACATAAACACAGACCAACCTCATCCTGGAGGCTGAGCCATGCCTGAAGGAGGAGCCCGTGAGTAATCTTCAGGCCCTCCTGTTTTGGAGCTTTGATGGGGATGAGACCTCACACGGAATGGAGTCCTCTAGCCTCAAAGACATCAGATATTCCATGGCCATTCCATGGCTTCCATGGAAGCCTTGACTAGAAGGGTGGGTGAGGGGACTGCAGTGTGTGGACATGCTCTGGCCCCATAAAAGTGGCTGGGGCCATCGCGAATCTATATAATTTTTTCAAGGCCTCCATGCTGATGTTGGGGAAAGGGGTCCCGGATCTGCCTCCCAGTACCCAACCAGGCCTGAGACTGGACAAACAATAAACATGTTTCCCACTTTGAGCACTTGACGTTTGTTTTTGGAGACAGCGCCTTGGAGCATCTTTGTGACGGCTGCTTAGCAGGGAGACCCCAGCAAGTGCCTGGTCCACTGCAGGCCTCAGTTTGCCTGGCTGAGGAATGAGAAGGTTGGCTTGCACTGGAGTTGGGCCCACCTCAGCTCCTGAAGACCTGTGTTATTTGGGAAGAGTGTTTTTAAATTAAAGAAAAAACAATTTTTTTTAAACCACAATCCACTGCAACAAACACACTTTATAGGGCAACCCAGTATACAGATACACAAAATATATGTGAAAAGTTTCTTTAACAATAGTTACCTTTGGTATGTACAGGGCACGAGAATGTTTCTTTCATTGACATTATTTTTTTAACTGCTGAGTCCATCCTGCTATATTGAATTCTCCACCCGGGAACCTGGAGATTGAAAAAGACCAATCTAGGGCAGGTGGCTCCCCCTGGACTTTTAGATCCAGGTTGCAGTTTATCTGTGAAGTCAGTCGAAGAGGGGAGGAGTGTGGTCACAGCTTTCCAGGTGGTGCAGACATTTAGATTCTCCCTCCACAGGATGAAAACCATGCTCTCATAAGGGCTGGCGGAATTACAGAGCATGGAGCAGGAGGAGGAAGACAGGCAGAGTTGAGCCTTAAGCTCAATAGACATCTGCTTCCTTAATTCATTTTCCTTTCTTGTCTATTTTGTGCCAGGCACTGTGCTAGGCCTCATTTCTTCTTCTGACCCCCTTTTGGGCAGAACAAATCTCCCATATGTATTCCCCAGGGTGGGTAGGAAGCAGAGGCAGTGTTCAGAACCACCATCCGACCTCAAATACTACTAGGTGCACTGATCTTGAGCCCTGACTATGGCGGGGCGTTGGGCTGAGCTTTTGCGTGTGTCATACCACGGCATCCTCGCAAAGGAATTTAGAAGGGATTATAACCTTCCCCTTTCACAGGTGCGAAAATAGGCTGGGGAGCAACAGGAGCGGTCAGGACAGGAATCCAGCTCTGCTCCAAAGCCAGCTCTTAATCAGCAACATGGGGGTGGGGGTGGTATGTTCCTGGTCCTCATTTTCTGGGAGGGGGTAACACCCCATCCCCGTCTTGGCCTTTACATCCTTTGGGTCTGGCTGTGGGAGACGGGGCAGTTGGGAAGTCTGCACCAGTCGGTTCCTGGAAGATCGCCAAAATGAGGTTCTCCTTTCGCTTCAACTTTCCTGGCTGTCTCACGCACTCCTCTGCCTTCTCCCGGGCCACGCCACGCATCGCCACCCACCAAGGGGACCCCCGGAGCCGCGCCAGCTCGACAGGATAGGAATTTCGTGACGTTCCCTGCCTGGGCTTCAGCGAGGGAGGGGTGGAGCGCCATAAGGGGCCATCACGCAAGTGCATCCCCTGGCCTCCGCCGCAAACGGCGGTTCTCACCTGGGCCGGGGGACTCCTGGAGGAGGAGCGCCGGGCTGGCGGGACCGGTCGAGTCCCCGCGTCTCTACCCGCCCCGCCGCCCAGTTCCGAGACTCTCATCCCCCGTCCGCCGCCTCGCCCGCTCGCGGGTGGGTGGGCGCTTCCCTCCGCTCCGCGTGACACTTTGCAGACGCTCCCCGGCGCCGGGCATGGGCGCCGCCGCCACCATCGGTCCCCGGGTAGGATTCCGCGCGCGGGTGGGTGAGCGCGGGGGGCCCCGGCCCCTCGGACCCCGGGCATCCACGGGCGGGGGATGGTGGCCGCGTTTGCACCCCTGGCCGGGTGCATGCCCTCGCTGGGACCTCTTTCCACGACTGCTCCCCCTCCCACCCGCGGGACAAAGGGCGGGGGCGGGGGGCACATCCCCACGCGTGACCTTCCTTCGTACTGCGCACGCATCCAGCACCCCTCACCATGTTGGAGGGGTCCTGGTCGCCCAGGCGAGTGCGGGGGAGGGGTGTGAGGCTCCCGGGGCTGGGGGAGGCACCGCGCGTGGGCTGGATCTGCACGCTGTGCTTGGAAGTTGGGGCACAGTTTCCCCCCTGCACCCACCGCTTCTTTTGGCCGAGAGGTGGCCCATGATTAGGGTCATTCCCATGCAGGCCAGGGTGTCCCTGTTCTGTCCACCCCATGGGAAACTAGCAATTTTGGGCTCCAGCTCCTTTTTCCCTCAATACTCAGGAGCCCGGGTCCCCAGTCCACTTCTCCCCCAGGACCTAGGTGTCTGGGCCCCCAGCACCCTCATTCCCTAGATTCCGGGAGTTTGAAACCTCACCTCAGTCCTGGAGTTCAGGCCCACAGGTCCTTCCTCTCTCACTTCTGAGGGACCAGGGCCCCCGAGTCCATCCACGTCCCTCCATTTGTGGCTGCTGTTTCTGTCCAGTGCCCCTGAGGCGCTCAGCTGCCGGGTCCGCAGGAAGCAGAGCCATGAATGACCGAAACAGCCGGAGGCGGACAAGTGAGGAAGCTGGGCCCCCTTCCCTACCCTCGTCCCAGTGTGGCCTGCCCACCCTGCCCCCTCTTGCCCAGGGCTGCTGTGGTTGGGGGTGGCCAGAGGAGGCCGAGGAATTCTCTGGGGTGACCCCGGGCCTCTCCTCTCCAGTGAAGAAGGATGATGAGGCCTTCGAGATCTCCATCCCCTTCGATGAGGCGCCCCACCTAGACTCACAGATCTTTTACAGTCTGAGCCCCTCTCGGGGAAACTTCGAGGGTGAGCTGAGGGGGTCACGGAGGGACTGGAACCAACGGGATGCCGCTAGAGCCCTGGAGTGTGACCTGTGTCCCCTGCTGCTCCCTGCTGTCCCCAGAGCCTCCGGAGGCTGCATCCCCCACCCTAGCCCTAATGAACAGCGTCAAGGCCCAGCTACACATGGCCCTGGAGAGGAACTCCTGGTTGCAGAAGCGCATAGAGGACCTGGAGGAAGAGAGGGACTTCTTGCGGTGTCAGTTGGACAAATTCATCTCTTCTGCCCGGATGGATGCAGGTGGGGGGGGGCACCGATATAGTCCCCTCCCTGTCCCACTCCTGGGCATTCTGGCACCCAGATCAACCACAGGCCTGAAGCCCCACCGCTCAGCTGGCTCTGTGGGGACCTGGCATCTTAACCTCTCCACTAGCCCTCTGCCTGTTTTGGGGACCCCAAGCCCAGCTTCCTTCTTGCTTGATGTCCAGGGTCTCTCATCCCCAGGTACTGTCTATCCCCTGCCTTCCCTGTTGGCTCCCCCAAATCTCACCAGCCTCAAGCACCCTGAAGTCTGTTTCCTCAGCCCACAGTGCCTTCAGGGACTCTGGGACCCAAGTGTCCAGGTTCCTTCTTCCTGACTGCTAGGGGCAGCCTCCCTCATCTCCACGCTGGTCCTTTGTGTTTCCTCAGGGGCCTGCTCCTCACCTCTCAGCCTGGTCTTGGAAGACCAAGAGTCCAAGCATCCAGCCTTGTCCCCCAGCCTTGTTTGACACCCTGTCTTCCCACCCATCCTGTCCCACACCTTGGCTAATTAATGCTCCTTCCGAAGCAAAGACATCAAGTCCCTTGCCACTGGACTCAGCCCCTCCCCTGGTGGGACCTCTTTGGGTTGGGATCTTAGCATCTGTTTTCCCCCATACCCTGCCTCAGAGTTTCTGGGCAGCCTCCACCTGCTTACCTGGCACTGCTATAATTCCTGACCAGTAGCAGCCCAGGGAGCTCCTACAGCTGATATTCATGCTGTCCTAAGGCCAAGCCAGTTTACAGCGAGTATTGTCTTCTCATTGGTGGGATGCCGTGCCCTGCTTGCTAATATATTTTGAGCACTACACTCATCCCCTTCCTCAGGTGGTCAGGGCTTTCCTTTGCCAGATCTTCAGTCCATGTCTTGGAGACTACTCCCCATAGAAGCCCCCGTGGGGCCCTTGCAGCTCCCTGGCTGGGAAGTCCCCTCAAAAGCTCCCACATCCCTGTGAATTCACCCCTTTCCCTCAAACGTCTGGGCCAGGGTCTTGTGGTCTTTTGGTGTTTAAGTTACTAGGGACCCCAGCCTCTGGGTACCTGGCTGTTCCTCTGCTCTGGAGCCTGGGTCACACCATCTCCTCACTCTGATGATTCTATCCTGGGCAACTTGCTCCCTTCCCCCAGTGTTTGGGCCCCGGGGCCTCTGGATTTTCTCAGTGGGGACCCTATCACCAGACCTGTCTCCTAACTCACCTTTTGGAGGACTGTGGCTGAGCCTCAGCTGGCTCCCTCCATCCAGGCAGAAGTGGTCACCTTCCCCAGCCCGCCAGACTCAGAGCCCCCAATATCTCAGGGTCTGCCACGCCCCCCAGCCAAGGTCTTGCCTGCCTCCTGGGTTTCTAGACTCCACTCTCTGGAGGTCCCATCAAGTCCCCAGAAAGCCCCTCCCCTACTATGAGAACCCCATGTAGCCACAGACCCTCCTGGGATCTCTGGTCCTGGTCAACTCGGTCCCGTCCCCCAGACCCCTTACCAACCCAGGCCTCTGGGAAAACTGCCCATGACTGCCTCCCCAAAACTCCAGCCGGTTCTACCCTTTCCAGCCATGGCCTGCGTCTATACTCCACTCTCTGTCCTTGTGTCTCCTTGGGGACTCCAGTTTGGGGACGTGGCTTCCAGGCACCAAGGCCCCCTCCTTTCCCCCTGGGATCTGTGATGTGATGTCTGGTCCCACAGTTCATGTGTGTGTGTGTGTGTGTTTGTCTCTCTCCCCAGAGGACCACTGCCGGGTGAAGCCCGGGCCCCGGCGAGTGGAGGGGGACAGCCGGGGTGGGGCAGGGGGCGAGGCCTCCGACCTGGAGTCAGCAGCCTCCTCCCTCAGCGGAGCGTCCGAAGAAGGCAGCGCCAGCGAGAGGCGGCGGCAGAGGCAGAAGGGAGGCGCCGGCCGGAGGCGCCTGGGGAAGCCCAAGGCCCGGGAGAGGCAGCGGGGTGAGCGGGGTGCGTGGGGCGGACGCTGAGCGGTGTGGGGCGCGGACCTGCTGTGTGTCCTCCCGAGAAGCCCCGCTCTCCTCTCCAAGCCTTGGCCTCATTAGCTGTGAAAAGACCAGAGCTGGCTCCGCTGCCCCCCATCCAAGTGTGGTCCTGGGTTTACCTTCCTTACATCTTGGGCCACCCTCACCAGCAGGGCTACCTTGGGCACTTCCCTTACGCTGCCTGAGCCTAAGTTTCCTCATCAGTGAAAAAGAGGAGGGCGCTGGAACCTACCTGACTGGGCGGGGTGGGAAGGGGCAGGAGGGGGCTGTGGCTCACGTGGGGGTCTGGGAACTCGTGGTTTAACCCAGTCTCTGCTCATTTCTCTCCCCATCCCCTCTGGGCCTACCTTCGATTTCCCACTGGCCCAAACTCCACCTGCACTTGTCCCGTCTCCCCTTTCTCCTGTTTTCCGTGTTGTTCTCCATGTCCTCCTGGACTGGGCTCCTTATCCGTCCCGGCCTTGGCCCTTCCCTCCCGTGCCCATTCCTTCCCTCTGTACGTCCCACCTCGTCTCCTCCGCCCCCCACCCGGGGCCCCGCAGTGAAGGACGCGGACGGGGTTCTCTGCCGCTATAAGAAGATCCTGGGCACCTTCCAGAAGCTGAAGAGCATGTCGCGGGCCTTTGAACACCACCGCGTGGACCGCAACACGGTGGCGCTGACCACGCCCATCGCCGAGCTGCTCATCGTGGCCCCCGAGAAGCTGGCCGAGGTGGGAGAGTTCGACCCCTCAAAGGAGCGCCTCCTCGAGTACTCCCGCCGCTGCTTCCTGGCCCTGGACGACGAGACGCTCAAGAAGGTGCAGGCGCTCAAGAAGAGCAAGCTGCTGCTCCCTATCACCTACCGCTTCAAGCGGTGATGCCAGCCCGGGTGCACGAGCCGGGCGCTCCGCACGGGGCCTCCACGGGCGGCGGCGTCTCTGCGCGCGCTCCTCCTCCTCCCGCAGGTCCCCACTCCCACCCTGGGGCCCCTTGTATATAGACCTGTCCCTTCTCCCCCGCCGTCCTAGCATCCTCCTCATTCTCCGGTGGGAGGGGTCCCCCTCGGTCAGGCTCCCCAGAGCCGCTGCCCCTTCCTGAACACGGCGTCCCCGCCACGCGGGCCGCGCCAGCCCTGCCCTCGCCGGGCCCCTCGCTCCCGGGAACGCCGGCTGGCCGGGTGCCCCTCTCTCCGGGGGACGCGGGGGAGTCTGTGTATGTCCCTGGCCCCGGGAGAGGCTGCCCGCCTGTTCCCCTGCCAGGAGCTGCCCACCCACATTCCCGGACGGACCACTCCCATTCCACGTGAGACAGAGAATTATTCAGAGAATTTAAATTAAAAAAGAGACGTGAAAATTTGGAATAAACTGGGCCTCAGCCTCTTCCTAGGAGGGGGACGTGCCTGGGAGGGGGCGGCTGTCGCCTCGGAGGTGGTGACGGGGCTGGTGAGCTGGTTCCAGGGAGCGGCGGTCAGGCGGGAAGCAGGGAGGTTGGGGAGGACAGGGTGTAATTAGCCCCCTGGAGGCAGAGGTGGGAGGGGGAGAAGCAGCTGTGCCCCAGGAAACTCGGAGGGGGCAGAGCTCTGGAAGAGAAGTGTGGACACCTCCCGTCTGGGCTCTCTGGGGCAGAGGCGGGGCGGCAGGAGGCGGGACTCAATGACCTCCAGCCGCGGCTACCTCGGGGACCAGGGGCTGGGCGGACGGTTTCGCCGGCCCGCCAGAGGGCGGTAAGGAGATAGTATCATTTTATCAGACGTATTTCCAAACGTCTCCTGCGCCTGCGCGGCGGGAGGAACAAGAGCACCCTTCCTGCGGTTGCCAAGGCAACCAGGAGAGGGCGGCCTTGTCCAACGGTCAGGAATTCGGCACCTTCCCTCCAGGAAGGGAAAATCTCGCGCACGAGCACTGCGGAGTCTGGAACCCGTCCCCCTCCTTACTGGAGCAGTGAAGAACCTCGCCGCGGACAGATTTCTACGCAAGCGCAGAAGCCCGTTTCGGCCCCTCGGCTTCCACCCTGCGCAGGCGCACGAAAGTCGCACAGGCAACCTCCGCAGCGGCCGCGCGCACCTTTCGTTCGCTGGCTGCTTTTGTCTCACGCATCCTTCTCAGGTCCTCCGCCAGGTTGGCCCTTCTTTTCTTCCATTCTCCGCACCGGGAGAGCCAGGTGCCGAGAGCCAGGACCCCGCCCCCTTTTCTGTATCCCTTTCCCTGACCCATCTTGCCACCGTCCTCCCTCCTTTTTCTGTTCGCGAGCCGGAAGGAGCCGAAGCGTCGACGGAAAAAGCCGAGGCTGTGCCCCGCGAGTGAGGTCTTCACGAGGCGGAGGCGGAAGGAGCCGAAGCTTTCCGGCAGGGGAGGAGTGAACGAGTGGAATCTCCGGAAAGAGCCGAATCTTGGAATCGAGCGTAATCTCCGGAGGGACCCGAGGGCGAGCACCGGAAACCTTCGGCAGGGGCCGAAGTCCGGGACGGTTAGGTTTGTCGGAAGTGGACGATTGTTTGGACAGGGCCGGCGGAGAAGGCGTGGCGCGTCTGCCGAAGAAGGAAAGGCTGGGACGGTTTGAATTGTCAGAAAACGCCGAACCCTTAGAGCGGGCTGGGTGCAGAGGAACGCGAGGACCCGCAGAAACCTCCGAACGTTGAGGAGCTGATCTCCGAAAAGTTACGGAGACCTGGGAAGCCGGCAAAACCCTCGCTTCGGGTGTTGTCGGAAGCAGCCGAAGCCGCCGCCTACCGACCCCTTCAGGCCACTCGCCGGAAATAGCCGACGCGCTTCGGAGCCAGGCTCGGGGGGGATAGGGGCAGCTCGCGGAGGGGGCGGGTGGGGAGAGGGGGCGGAGCCTGGGCGGGGCGGGGCGGGCTGCCGGGGGCTTGATTAGGTAGAAGGCGGCGGAGCGCCGGCGGCGGCCGGAAGTAGCCGAAGCCAGCGGCGGAAGTAGCCGAAGCGGCCAGAGCGGGCGGGCGGCAAGGCGAGGCGAGAGCTGCACAGGGCCCTACGCGGCCGCCTAAGCATGTCGGACTTCGACGAGTTCGAGCGGCAGCTCAACGAGAATAAACAAGGTGAGAGCGCTGGGGTCGCGATGCGGCGGTGCGGGCGGCTCCCCACGTCGCTCTTTGCCCCCGCCATTTTCCCCCTCGCTTCCCCCCTCTCTGTGCCGCGCGGTGCCCCCCCCCCCCAGTTCCGCGGCGCGCGCCTTGCTCACGTGACCCTTTGGCGTTCCGTCGCGCGCGCGCGGCGAAGGGAAGGGGGCGGCAGGGCGCGGACCCGAGACGCATGCGCGCGACGCGCGTCCCCGCGCCCCACGTGGTCCCGACCGAGGCGGCGCTGGGGACGTGTCGCGAGCGCGCCAGATACTTCGACGTGAACTTTTTTCTTTTCTCCTTTTCTATTCGGTGTAAAGGAGATTATATTAGGTCCCGTAATCCCTTCTCCCGGTGCCTTGGCACTTCCGCTTCCGGTTGGGCCGACGGTTTTCCCCCCCCCGTCTCCACGCCCCCTTTGTTTCCAAAATGGCGGTTGTGAGGATGGGCAACTCTCCGTCACGTGGATGAGGGCAGAACCGTCTCGGGGGGCGCGCGTGGAGGTCGTGGGTTCATCGCACCCTTTTTCCTTTATGCTGTTTTCCTGTGAACTCTCCCGCCAGGGCGTTTCTGCCCAGCCACTGGTCGTGGGGCGCCTCAGATAAACGTGTTGGACGCCTGTGCAGTAAAAGAACCATCTGCATTCTTCGAGTGTCCCGCACGCATACATCCTGCATACACGGGGCTTTTGACGTTCCCGACAGTCGCGATATGGAGTGTTTGCTCCCTAACTTGACAAACCCAAGTCCTGTCCAATCCCAAACTCAGGGCTCCTAGACTCAGTCTCATGATTCTTATCAACGTAGAGATAGAGGAATTGAGGCTCTGCTTAAGGAAAAGGGATTTGGCCCAGTTGAGTACTTATGGGGAAGGTGGGAAGCAGATACCGCTGTATGGTGTCTAGGATTATGGTGGATCAGAACAAAGCCCAAGGCCATGCTAGTGCTGATCCGTTAGGGACTCCAAGAGTATTAGAACTGGGAGAGTCGTTAGACGTTTTAAAATTCTCTTTTGTCTCCGTATTTTGGTTTGAGAGTGAGGAAACGTAGGAGTAGGGAAGGTTGGGGACCCGAGTCTTAGATCTTGAGGCTTATGCTTAAAATCCATGTTTCTAGCTGGAGTTTGAGGATGGAATGAGGGCTCATGAATTCTCCTTTGAATCCAGGCTGGAGTTGTGTAGGGCAGTGGCTGGCTGACTTAGTAAACCGTTCCTGGGGAAGAAATAACATTTACTGAGTGCCCAAGGTATGTCTGACTCTGTCTTAGGTGACTTATGTACTGCCTAAGAGCGTGGTCTTTGGAGTTGAGCATATCTGGGTTCAAATACACACTTTGTTGCCTAGTAGCTGTGCTACTGCAGTACCTTTGTAGCTTGGTTTTTTTCCATCTGCAGATCGAACATCATTATTCTTTTGCCATTGCTGGGTTTTTAAGAGGATTAACGTGGGTGCTATTAATGACAGTTGCAGTGAAACTCTGAGTGCTTACCATGTGCCACAAGAGGGGCACGTTGCTCTTAGCATGGTTTCTCTCTCTCTCTCTCTCCTTCCTTTTTTTTTTGTTTTTTTTTTTTGGAGATGGGAGCTGGAGGCTTCACGATGTGGCCCAGGCTGGTCTGGAACTCATGGGCTCAAGGGATCTTTCCTGTTCAGCCTCCCAAATCACCAAGATGACAGGTGTGCGCCACTTCCTCTGACTTAAGCATGGTTTTCTTTTCTTTTTTCTTTTTTTTGAGACAGAGTCTCACTCTGTTGCCTGAGTTAGAGTGTGGTGGCATCAGCCTAGCTCACAGCAACCTCAAACTCCTGGGCTCAAGCAATCCTCCAGCCTCAGTCTCTCGAGTAGCTGGGACTACAGGCATGCACTACCATGCCCTGCTAATTTTATATAAATATTTTTAGTTGTCCAGCTAATTTCTTTCTATTTTTTTAGTAGAGACAGGGTCTTGCTCTTGCTCAGGCTGATCTCGAACTCCTGAGCTGAAACGACTCGCCCGCCTCAGCCTCCCAGAGTGCTAGGATTACAGGCGTGAGCCACCACGCCCAGCCCTAGACTTTTCTAAGTAGATCCCTGTAACAGCCTTCTGAGGGCAAAATGGTTTCCATGCCTTTATGGGGAAGAAACTGAGGGCTCAGAAAATTTAAAATTTTCTCATGTTTCAGCTGGTCACAGGCAGAGCTGAGATTAAATGGAGTAACATCTAAAATGTGTGGCTTGGCGTACACTAAGTGCCTAATAAGTGATATTGTGAAATCCCATGGTTAGAGAGGAAGTAGAAAGGCAGGTTTTCGGCACATGTAGAGATGACGTTGGAGTTGGGGAAGGGCAGGGAAATGTGCTTTCGAAACGTTATTCTTGCAAGTCCTTCCAACATCTGGGTAGAGTAGATGTGGTGACCCTCATTCAAAGAAGAGAAAATCAAATCTTAAACATTAAGTTACTTTTGTATGGTTTTATACAGTTGGTAAGCAGAAACACTGATACTGATTCTGACTTCTGCCTGGGTGCAAGGCCAAGTTCAACTGTGCTGGACCGCAGAGTGGAGCTGATTGAGCTGTTCTGTGAGGCTGTTTCAGATAATGTTGCTCTGGTTCTCCCAGGTTTCCCCCTTTGGTTCTGAGAGGCCAGACCCTGAGACCTGGCAGGGCTCCTGGATTGGTGGAGCTCCTACAAGCTTACCATAACACAGCAAATGAAGCTCCCTCTCTGTTCTTATCTTTGCAGCATCAGTGTGGGAGAGGGTTCTTGCCATAGAGGGGAGCTCTGTCCATGCGTCACCTTGTTCGTGGGTCTTTGTCTCTGCAGGCCAGCCTCCTTGCAACTCTTGGCTTCAGTCCATCTCTCAGCTACCTGTGTCTACAGGGAATTGCCTTGTCTATGTTTCAGGCACCCAGTGGGCATCATTGCCTCTCTGTGGGTCTCTCTCTGCTTGCTTGTCTGTTTCAGAGCCTTAGCAGCAGGAAAGGCTCTGGGTACTCACAGTCTGCTCATCTTACAAGTGTGGAGCCGGCGCTCTGCCCAGTGCCGTGCCTGTGTGCTTATCCCACTATACACTGCTGATGGGGCTTGCAGATTCTTCCCTCCCCATCCTAGTTTTTCGTTTCTTTGGGGGGGCCTTCTAGGAGACAATTCCATTGTCATTAGTGGCTCCACTCAGACTCTGGAGTGTTCTGCCACATTCAGGAGTATGGCCTGGTGCTTAACTCACTAAAATTACGGTGTTTAAATTCAAGGTTCACTGTTTCTTAGCTGTTGGGCCATGGGCAAGTTGTGATCTCTCTGTCTCAGTTTTCTTATCTATTCTGTGAGCCCCCAGCAGTGTTTTTCCAAAGCAGTAGTGAGGATTAAGTATAAATAAAACTACTTAGTACAGATTTCAGTTGTAAGAGGCCTTTCAATATTTGTTACTAAGTTATTTTCTCTTCTGGGTGCATATTTTTCTTGAGTGTTAGTGGTTGTGGAATTGAGATGCATTTACAAAAAGTTCATGTGGCTTCAGAAAAACACATGAAGTAAAATATTATGAGTGAAGCTAAAGTGTGCTTTGACACCTTCTCCTCACTGCCTTTTCCTCCTCTTGTCCCCAGGGATCACCACTCTTAGGAGACACATGTTGAATTACATGAGTGTTTTAATGTGCTTATTTTTTTTTTTTTTGCCTGTGTGTGCCTGACGGACAGTTGGGAAATCAGGTGCCTTTGAGTTAAGGAAATACGTATGATGGTGCTCATGGTTTATTCTCTCCCTGTAAGGGTCCATCTCCTTTCTTCAGAGAGTGAAGTGTCTGGTGGGAGCAGAGATTTCTGTGGTTTTGCTAGCAAGGCTGCCTTCATTGTGGCCACCTTGGAGGCAAAGGAGAGGGGTTCAGGGAACAAACCCCTGCTCTGCTACCCCTTCCTGTACTTGGCTTTGAGGGAGTGAGTGAGGCAGGCAGGATCAGACGGTTTGGGATTCAAGTGTGGGTGGGGCAAACTCCTCCTCTGACGTGCTGAAGCAGGGTGGGGCATCTTCCCCACAGTCTACAAATTCAGAAAGAGGCCCCTCCCTGGGGGAGAGTGCTCCTGTATTATTTACCTGGTTGGGAAGGGATGGGTTGAGCTTCCCTGCTTCTTGGGGATATCAGATCCTGCCTGGCACCTGACCCCTGGGTCCGATGGTGGGGCTGGGGGTGCCAGCTGGTTGCAGAGGTCTTTCCTGAGGGGTTGCTGGGTCCCTTCAGGAAAACATCATTGGGTCTCTTGATTCCCCAGCCTCTAGCCCTGCCCCTCTCAGGGACGACCCTGGGGTCAGGCCCCTCAGCCCTCGAGGGGGACCAGGAGCCAGCCTCCTCTGTCTTCTCTGGCTCCCCAGCTCCTCCTGAGCATCCTCAGGTATCTTACACCCCGGGGACATTTGCAGGCCCCGTCCCCCTGGTCCCCTGAGTCCCTGGACTCGCTTGTGGACCCAGGAAGCCTGTTAACGTTCCTTCCCTTTGGGGGTGGCCTCCCTGGGGCTCGGGGCATAGCCACCAGCGTGCAGGGTGGGCTGGGCCCACGTCCTTCCTCTACTCATCCCTTCGCCCTCCTCTCACCCTTGCCCAGAGCGGGACAAGGAGAACCGGCACAGGAAGCGCAGCCACAGCCGCTCTCGAAGCCGGGACCGCAAACGCCGGAGCCGGAGCCGGGACCGGCGCAACCGGGACCAGCGGAGCGCCTCCCGGGACAGGCGGCGACGAAGGTACCAGGGCTTGGGGTCCACGGCTGGGTCAGCCTGGGAGTTGGGAGTGTCAGCTAGCCCATGACTGTGCTCAGTTGGTGGCCTGTGTGTGTCCGGGCCTGGGCCCTCTGTGGCTCATTCTTTGTGTGTATCTGGGGGAGGAATCTGCTGCTTGGTCTGTCTTGAATTCAGTTTTTTCCCTGTTTCTGTGATTTCTTTCATTTTCTTTGTTGGGAGTGTGGTGGGTTGCTGGGGGCAATAGGTTTTTTATCTGGCGACTGGGAATTGATTCTGTCTTTTCCTTCACAAGGGGCTGTTCTCTGTCCCTGACTCTGAGGTCCTGTTTCTTCTTTTCGACTCTCTGTGGTTCTCTGTGGGACTGTCTTCAAGGGGGTTGGTCTCTGTCTGCAGTTTCTTTCTTCCCTGCCTTCCAGGAAAAGGGAGTTCTTGGAGTGGGGCCTGGGCTTACTTTCTAGCTCAGGGATGCCCGTTTTCTGTTTTTCTAATGCCTTTTCCCTCCCTAGGTCCCCCTCTCTGTTCTCTGCCCCCTTAGGTGAGGAAGGGCAGGGTGGGTGGAAGTCCTGCCTTCTCCCGTCTCAGTTTCTCCAGCTAGAGAGCAGTCTGTCCTGACCCCTTCCTGCTTTCCTCACTGCCTCTGTCCTGGGGGTGGGGGTGTTGGGGGGTGGGAAATGGCAGGGCCGAGGGGGCCTGCTCGCTGCTTGTTCACCTCGGCCCTGCCCGACCCTCGGGCTCAGTGTCCGGGGGAGGTGTGGCGTGTGGGGAAGACGAGGGTCCCCAGTCACCCCTCCCCATACCTTTCCCTCCCACCCCCCAGCAAACCTTTGACCAGAGGCGCTAAAGAGGAGCACGGTGGATTGATGTGAGCTTCTCTTCTGCCCCTTCCACCCCGACGTCCACTCCCTTCACCTTCCTCACCCTGTGTCCCCTGCCCTGCCCACGTCCAGCCCTGGCCCAAGCACTTGAAACCAGCACCCTCCCCAGGCCTGGGCCCAGCCCTGTCCCTGATTTTCTCCCTCCTGGAGAGAGCGGAGCTTATGTGGTGGGGGGCTGAGGGGGCGCCTGGGAGGGGCTCACAGGCCCACTGTTGGTCAGACTGAGGTTGCCCTGCCCCGGTCTCCCCTCCCCCTTCCCCAGTCGTTCCCCTCGCCATGAGAAGAAGAAGAAGGTCCGTAAATATTGGGATGTGCCACCCCCTGGCTTTGAGCACATCACCCCAATGCAGTACAAGGCCATGCAAGGTAGGCCCCGGATGGGCTGCTCCAGAGAGTGGAGGGTAGAGGGCGGGGGCATGCGTGATTCTCCCCATCAGTCATTCTTCTCTGTGTGTGCTTGGGGAGGTTACACCCCTGGGGTTTCTGGCCTCTGCCCTTTTGAAGCCCCCGGAGGAGGATATGATCTGAGACACCTGTGGTTGAGGGAGGGATGAGGCCTCCATCTGGACACTTTTAGGAGACATGCTTCTTAGACACAGCAGTCACTGGGTGGCGGCCTCTGATGCTGGGAAGAAGGTTCTGGAGGGTGCTGCTGGGAGCCTGAAGAGCTTTCAGCTGAGGAGGGAGAGTTCTCAGGGTGTGCGATGGGTGGTCCTTGAGCTCTGGTCTCGATGGTTGTCCTGACGTGGTTTAATCCTGTTTTCACTCCTTCTGAAGCTGCGGGTCAGATTCCAGCCACTGCCCTTCTCCCCACCATGACCCCTGATGGTCTGGCTGTGACCCCAACGCCGGTGCCTGTGGTCGGGAGCCAGATGACCAGACAGGCCCGTCGCCTCTACGTGGGCAATATCCCCTTTGGCATCACTGAGGTACTGCCCTCCCCCTGCCCCTCCCCTCTCCCTCGCTCCCCCACCCTGTTCCTCCCCTCCCTCCATTCCCTCCCCCAACCTGCACGGGTCAGACTTTGCTCCTGCAAGACCCCCCGGCCCCCTCCCAGACGGACCGATGGAGTTGAGCCAGCCAGGGGCCGGGCTGGGGGTGGCCCTCTCCCTCCCTCCTCTTCCCCTCTCCCGTCTCCCCTCCCCTAACCTCCTCCAGAACCCAGGGATCAAGCACACACATAACGTACCTATGGTACCTACGTGTTGTACCTACGTGTCGGAGAGAGACAGAGAGGGAGACTCGGACACACACACACACACACACACACACACACACACACACTCTCTCTCACACACAAACACAGACGCACGCTCCCCCCCTCAGTTTTTTTCTGACACGCCTCTCGTTCTCTGCCGCCTGTCCCCATCCTCTCCCCCACATCCCTCCCATGGTCGCTGTTCTTTTATTTTTGATCGCCCCTGACCTCCCCCTTCCCCACCGCTCCTCTCCCCCACCCCTCTCCCCCACCCCTTCCCGTGGCACCCCCTGAGAATCCCGAGATCAAAGAGTTGTTTCCATTTCTCTTTAAAGTGAAATATTGTGGGGCTGAGATCCCTCGTAGCAACAAAAAGTTTGCTACCATCGTCGAAGGCAAGTAAGGTCCATTCTGACTTTCTCAACCTGCACTTTGCTACATTTGATAAACCAGCCCCCGGACTCCAGGGCCAGATTCCTCCACATCACTCTTTTCTCCTCCCCTCCCGTCCCTGCCCTTCCTCCCCACACTCCTTCCTCCCCTCCCGCTCCTGCACTCTCGCCCCTCGACCTCCCTTTCTGCCCTCTCTGCTCCTGCCTGCTGCTCCGTTTCTACTGCCCCCATTTCCCTGTCTGTCTGCTCTGGGTGTTCCTTCCTTCCTGTATGTTCTGTCTCTTCTTTTCTGTGTTTTATGTCTTTTTTTCTTGCCTTGTTGTCTTCGTTTGTCTGTCTTTTCTTGAATAATCTTTTCCCCTGATTTTTCTGGGGACCCCGTGGCTCTCCCCACACCCGTCCATCTCCTGCCCGTGGCTGTCTGTCGCTACTGCTTCCTGCCGGTTTTCTCTCATTCTCCTCTTGCTTTTATTCCTACTATTGATCTCTACACCCCCACCAATATTCCACTGTTCCTTCCCCTGCCCCTCCGCCCTCCCCTTGTCCCTCTCCCCTTACCCCAAACCCCTCTGTGTCTCCCTCTCTCACCCTTCCCCTCCTCTCTCCACCTCCCTTCCCCTGCCCCTCCCTGTCTCCTATTCCCTCTGCAGGAGGCCATGATGGATTTCTTCAACGCCCAGATGCGCCTGGGGGGACTGACCCAGGCCCCTGGCAACCCGGTCTTGGCCGTGCAGATTAACCAAGACAAGAATTTTGCCTTTTTGGAGGTGAGTTGGGAGAGTGATGGGGCCAGGGATGTGTAAGTGGTGTGAAGACCTGTCCCTTCATCCTGCGATGTGTCCTGCTTCCTTGTGCTGCCTGTTCCCACCGGGCCCCTCTGCAGAGTTGCCAGAGTGAGCTCTGTAGGGGCTCTGCAAATCTGATGCTACCTCCTGCCTTCTTTTGTTCTCTCTGGCAGCTTTGGGAGGCCTTTGGGGCCTCTGCAGACCTCTTCAGCCTTGTTTACACCATTCTGGCCCAGTCCTAGGCACTCTGGCCACACTGGCCTTCCCAAAACACACCTTCCCCATCTCGGGACTTAGCTAGGGTTATTTACTGTAGCTGACTAATGTGTCCTGTTAGTGTTTCTGAAACTGGGGGTGGACTTCTGGTTTTCGTTTTATGTATTTGTTTTTTGAGATGGGGTCTTGCTCTTTTGCCCAGGCTGGAGTACAGTGGCGTGATCGTAGCTCACTGTAGCCTCAACTCCTGGGCTCAAGTGATCTCCTGCCTCACCCTTTCCAGTAGCTGGGACTCCAGGTGCATGCCACCATGCCAGACTAATTTTTAAAAAAAATTTTTGTGGAGATGGGGGTCTTGCTTTGTTGCCTAGGCTGGTCTTGAAACTCCTGGCCTCAAGTGATCCTCCTGTCTCAGCCTCCCAGAGTGCTGAGGATCTTGGTTTTTACTTTTCAACTCCTGGCAGATGAATACTCTTGTAAAATATAGTAAAGATGTTGAAGTGATGTTAGCTTGCTGCAGAGGTTTTTAAGTGCTCCAATTCTCTCATTGCGGGCCACTTTGAGTCACATTGCTCTGGATGTCAGCTGCAAATGTCACCTTATCAGAAAGACTTCAGTGCTATCAGTTCCTCATTTAATTAATTTTTCCTATGGCATCCTCTTTCAGTACTTTGTCCGTTTTTAGCATCATCACAGCTTGCAGTTGTGTGTGTTGAGTGCTGGTATCTGTAATCTCACTAGAGTGTGAACTCCTAGAAACAAGGACACACCTGTTGTCCTCCCAGTGCCCAGCACGGGGCCTGGCACATTGTATTTGTTCACATGAGTGAAAGAGGAAATCCTGGTCACAGAGCCCCTGGGGTAGACCAGTCCCTGACCCCTAGCCCTCATGAATGCTTCTCTTCCATTCAGTTCCGCTCAGTGGACGAGACTACCCAGGCCATGGCTTTCGATGGCATCATCTTCCAGGGCCAGTCACTGAAGATCCGCAGGCCTCATGACTACCAGCCGCTGCCTGGCATGTCGGAGAACCCCTCTGTCTATGTGCCTGGTATGTGGGCTTCTGTCAAGGCCCCTTCTCCCCCAGCCCTGTTTCCATAGCCCACTTTTCCCTTCTTCAGCCCTGCTGGAGCTGCTTAGGATGTGGGGTAGGTGCTTTGGAGTGTGTGTGTCTTCCCCCTGCTTCCCCCAGGCCTCTGAGTTGGGTCTGCTCCTCCTGGCAGAGGGGGTGCCTGGGGCCCACGGGAGCAAGCTGGGACCTGCTTGAGGACACACAGCTTGTATGTGGCAGAGCCAGGACCAGGCTGAAGGTGCTGGGGAAGTGAGGGGCTTACGGTCTGGGCCACGTTTCTGCTTTGAGGCCTCACAGCTCAAGGACCCCAGAGGGCTCCCTGTGTGCCTGTCAGTGCTGCTGTGCTTTAGCAGACGTCAGTAAAGCTCCCTAGGGAGGGGTCTGGCACCTGGGTATTCACTCATTTCATTGTCTCCCAGTGTTTGCCTTGAATCCTGTGTTTTGGGCCATTCTCCACAGCTGTGCTAAGTGTCGTCTTTGATTGGTAGATAATGTAGCAGACCAGGGCTTGGCCAGCCGTTATCACTGTGTGTGAAAGCAGCCACACACGCCACCTGAGTGAATGGGCATGGGTGTGTTCAATGCGCCTTGGTGTGTGTGGTGGCTGAAGTTTGGATTTCATGTTTTCCACATGCCATGGAATAGGAGTCTTCTTTGGGAAAGCTTGCAGGCTGTACAGAAGTGGGCGACAGGCCTCATCCAGCCTGCAGACTGGCTCGCTGACCCCTGCAGCAGGTGGGGTGAAAGTGAGGATTTAGGTTCGTTGGAGGCCTTGTGAGGGTATGGGAGGTGCTGCCTGGCTGAGTGAGGCTGACGGCCCAGGCCCCTGGGGCACAGAGGACCTGGCTTCTCCAGGCTGATCCCTCACACTGGAGGACCCCGTTAGAAACCATGTTGGTTCTTCCCCTTCCTGGAGTCGGGGGCAAGGGGACCAGAGGGCGGCACATCCATGTCAGTGCAAGACTTGAGATTGGTCCCCAACTTGCCCTCCAGTGCTTTTCCACCATGAGTTTTGGTAAATTCAGTGCATTTTTTTAACTTATCAGAAACCTGAGGTATAATAGATACTGACATACTTTCATTTAAGTGTGCAGCTTGATGATTTTTTATGTATGGGTGCATTTACCAGATCTAGCTATAGAATATCTCCTTTGTGCCTCTTCCCATAAATTCACTGTGTTTCAATTTGTCTTTAATTATGTAAGTAGCCCACCATTTGTTGGTGCTTGTGTGTCAGGCATTGTCCTAAGTGTGCTCCATGGATCTTTTAACCTCTGTGACAGTTTTGTGGTAGAAGTTAGGCCTTGGGCCAAACCTGCCCAAGTCCCACCTGCTTTTGTAAAGAGAGATGCAGCACACATCTCTCATGGGGCTTGTCTATACCACCTCATCTACTGTTGCACCTGGGGAAACGCAGCACCTCCTTCTAGGGGAGGGGGGTGCGGCACACGTGGGCCCTTGGGGATAGGACGGCAGGTTTCGGACCTAATGTCACTTCTGTTACCAGACCAAGGGGCTCGACTGTTCTGAGGGTAATAGGATGCTGTGGCAGGGACTGAGCCGAAGGCGATGGCAGTGACAGCCGTGGCTGCTGAGCTCCTCTGAGGGTGCCCATTGGGGCTGAGCTGGCCTGGCCACCATGTGAAGCTGGGGCATTTCCCCATCTCACAGATGAGGAAAGCTTTGGGATGGTGGGGACGGGTTCCCTGCTGGATCTACGTTAGTCCATCTCCGCCCCACACTGTTTTTGCTCCATGTGGGATCCTTTAGTGGTGCGACTCCTGCAAAGTCACTTTGCTCCTGTTTTTCCACCTGACTCTGGGAACATCCCTGCTAAATGGAGGAATTGACTAGTGGAGGAATCTGAGGCTCTGAGAAGATTCCCTTGAACCTGTCATTGAGTAACAGTGGGTCATGTCACTGACTTAGTGTTTACCAGGGCTTGTCTGGGCTGGGCTGGCCTGGCCCTGTTGTGGGCAGGGAGTCTAGCAAATACCTCAGCTGTGGGGACTCCTGTGCCTGTTCTCAGGCCTGGTGTTAAATACACTCTTGGCATGAATTGTTCTCATGCACGCACCTTGTGCAGTGGGCACTAGTGTTCTCCCTGTTCTACCGATGAAGATGCCTGAGGCCCTTGGAGCCTCATAGGGTGCAACCACGACTTGAACCCAGGGAACTTGACTCTCACACCCTCGGCCCTATGCTACTTCCTGGGACATGCTCAGTGATTAGAGCCTTTAGCCTGCCCAGCTACCTGTGGAGAGTCGTGCTTGAGTTTGAGTTCGGGAGATTTCCTTTTTCTGCCTTTGTGACTTCATTCTATACCTCAGTTTATTCTTTTTGTACTTTAGATAGGGCTTTTGGGAACATTGTGGTAACAGATAGAAGGAGCGCGGCATGGTCTCTGGCCTAGTAGCTGTTCCTGTCCCCAGGTTACTTGTGCTTGTCCTGGTGACACACAGGCTGTGTCTCCCATGGTCTGCGTGGCCCCGCTCTGCTGGGTTCACCTCTGATGGTTGGAGCTAGCTTGGTTGGTGCCTTCAGTTTTGTGGGGCCTGGGGGGCCGGGGTCGGTGGTGGGAGAGGGTGCACTGGGGCAGATGTGAGCCTGGAGGGTGGATGGGGTGCTGCCTCCCTTTCCTCCCAGGGGCATAGTGGCTCAGCTGCTGAGGCTCTTTGCCGTTTCCTGTCTTATCTGTTCCTTCCCAAGATCAGGATGGAGGTAGGATGGGGCCATGCCCACTGGGTGTAGGGGCTGCAGAGGAAAGGGAGGCCACAGGGCTGGGCTTTGAACTTGGGAGTCAGGCCGGATGGGTGCCGGGGCCTTACATAGCTCACATCTAACAGGATGGCTCCGAGAATGAAATGGTGGATTTGCGAAGCCTGTGGGAGTCAGGTTGAACCGTGAACCATCCCATGTGGCAGTCCCTTGTCTGCGAGTCCAGAGTTCAGTGGTTTTGGGGGCTGTTAAACTCTGCTGGTGTGACCACACGGTGACTTCTCAGCCCTTGTGGCCATTGAATCCAGCATCCCAGCCACAGCTAGCAGTCACCACTGAGATGATACCAGCCAACACTGGGGACACTGTTCTGAGACTCACTGAGTGGCCTCTGAGCTCATGCCGCCCCTGTGAGCGCAGACCCACTCCTGCAGTGGCACAGAGAACTGATGATGTGAAGGGAAAGGACGGAGAGATTTAACAGGGAGACTTACCTGGGTGGTTGTTGGTGAAAGGCACCTGAGGGGTGAGGAAGGGGTCCAATCTGTTGTGACTCACCAGCAGGTTCAGAGTGAAGGTGACCTGCGAAAGTCGCCCAGCAGCAGGTGGCAGATAGGTGTGTGAATGCAGGTCTTTGTGCCCTTGGTGTTCTGGGGGATGCTTCTATTTTGAGGTTCCTCTGAGGCTGGACAGGTCTGGGAGATACAGTGCATTCTCTCACTGGGGAGCCGTGGTGTGCCATTGCCCGCGTCTCCTCCTCCTCTCAGAATGGGGAGGCAGGGTGAGTGTGCGGTCCCTCCTATCCACCTCAGGCGGGGAGTGTCCTGTCTGCCAGTGATGGGCTCACCCTGTAGATCTTCCCCTGGGCTTTTGGGAGGTGACCTTCTACTGGAATTGAAGTCCTTTTTTTCCATCTGCCGTTAGGAGTTGTGTCCACTGTGGTCCCAGACTCTGCACACAAGCTGTTCATCGGGGGCTTACCCAACTACCTGAATGATGACCAGGTAAGGCCCCTGCCTCCTTCCCAGCTCCTCCCCACTCCTGGTGCCCACCCAGCCTGATAGATTCTTGGCCCGCTGCAGGTGAAAGAGCTGCTGACATCGTTTGGGCCTCTCAAGGCCTTCAACCTGGTCAAGGACAGTGCCACGGGGCTCTCCAAGGGCTACGCCTTCTGTGAGTACGTGGACATCAACGTCACAGATCAGGTGAGTCCCGGGTCCCTGCCCAGTTGCCACATCTGCCCTTCCCTGCCCTGCGCTGTTTCCAAGCCAAGGTTTCCCCTCCTCAGGGGATGGGGCGGGAGGCGGCCAGCCTGAAGCAGTGTGCTGCGTGTGGGGCTCTTCCCCTTGCCCTTGGTTTTGGCTCTTTCCAAGCTCTTAACCCCTTTGCCTTCCCCTCTTCCCCACCAATGCCCCGGCTTGCAGGGGCTTGCGGGGAGGTGTCGGGCTCTGGGTCCTGACCCCACCTCTCCCCTGCACCCCCTCCCACCCCTCATCCTCCAAACGCAGGCCATTGCGGGGCTGAATGGGATGCAGCTGGGGGATAAGAAGCTGCTTGTCCAGAGGGCGAGTGTGGGAGCCAAGAATGCCACGCTGGTGAGCCCCCCGGCACGTCATCTTCCATTGGCTAGAGGGACCCTGGGGGTGGGAAGGGGCTGGCTGGGGCAGATTCTTCTGAGCTCTGCCCCAGCTTTCATGGGAGGAGATTTGAGGGGCATTTGGTACGTCCCTGGGGGGTAGTGTGACGAGGTGTTCAAGTGGAGGGACGGCTGTTCTCCAGGTGGGCGTCTGAGGGGGGCAGGCTTGAGCAGAGGGAGGCTGGGTCTGGGCCCCCTGTGACACCTCTGCCCCCTGCCCCACAGAGCACCATCAATCAGACGCCTGTGACCCTGCAAGTGCCAGGCCTGATGAGTTCCCAGGTGCAGATGGGCGGCCACCCGACTGAGGTCCTGTGCCTCATGAACATGGTGCTGCCCGAGGAGCTGTTGGATGACGAGGAGTATGAGGAGATTGTGGAGGACGTGCGGGATGAGTGCAGCAAGTACGGGCTGGTCAAGTCCATTGAGATCCCCCGGCCCGTGGATGGCGTCGAGGTGCCCGGCTGCGGAAAGGTCAGGGCACTCTGGGCTTAGCACATGTTCCTCCTTCTCCCTCTCTTTTCCTCTCTCTCTCCCTCCCTCTGAAGGTACACATATGTACACACACCACCCTTGAGTGCCCCCTCAGGCCCGTCTGTGGGAGATGTTGGTGGCCCAGAGAAGTGTGTGGCCTAGTGGGATCCAGGGCCCACATGTAAGACAGAAGCTGGGGACACAGCTGTTGTGGCTGAGAAGCAACTAGGTTCAAAACTTGGCTTTGCCTCTCTGTTGTTAAGTGACTTCGTGCAAGTGGATTTGCCTTGTCTGTGAAGTGGGGGAGAAGTCCTCTAATAGTCATGGCCACACCTGCTGGTGTCTCCTGTTTGCAAGGTGCTCTGCTGAAGCTGTGCCTGTACCGGCCCGAGTTCTCCCAGTAGCTCCTACACCCCTTCGTGAGAGCAGCTGACAGGTCACACAGGCAGGTTTCAGGTTCTTGCAGTCTGATTTCTGAACCCACTAAGATTGCCTCTGGTCTTGTGCTGGGTGTAATTACCTCATGTCATCCTCCTCATGAGGTGGTGGTGAGGCCTGTGACCTCTGTTCTTTCATCCTTTGCTGGGTGTATTTATGAAATTCCTGCTGTGGCAGGCTCTGATCTAGGTGCTGAGGGTTCAGCAGTGAACAGAAGCCCTTCCCGCCCTCAAGCAGCAGCAGTTCTGGGAACGCGGCTGTGAGCTGGCACATGCGCCACCTGGAGTAGTTGCGGGGCCAGGACTCCTTGGTGCGGTCTTCAGATTGGGGGGTCAGGGTTAAGAGAGGCAGTGAGTGGGTGAGGAAGATGGCGGGGCAGGGTGAGGAGGGCCTGGGGGGCTGTGTGGGTCTCAATCAGATGGGAAGGAAGCTGGCAGGTAGAGATGGCTGCTTATCATAAGGGGGTGGGGTAGGCGCAGAGCTGGGACTTACCCTGGCCCTGCCCAGCTGAGCCCTGCAGGTTGAGCAAGGGGAGAACTGAGGGCTGAGGGCCGGCTGTGGGCATCTGAGGTTGGCCAGGAGTGGTAGAGGCAGTGCTGCCCAGGTGCTGGGAGAGCCAGTTTTGCCAGAGAGGACACTGGCTGTGCAGGGCCAGATTGGGGAGGGCCTTGTTGATTCATGATGAGGGGAGTGCAGCAGGTACGGGCTCCTCAAGACCAGCGAGATCCTCTGGCCAGTGCATGGCGTCGAGGTGCCTGCTGCGGAAGGGGCAGGGTGCCTTGTGGCTTCTCCCTGGAGTAGTTGGTTTTTAAAGGAGAGAATAGGGCTGTGGTCATATTTTTTAGGTGATTTTGGCTGTTTGGAAAATGGATGAAGGAGGTCTTTTGGAATAATCCGGGTGAAAGATGGTGACCTGATTTAAAGTAGTAGCAGGGATGGAGAGAAGTTGACGGATTTGAGAGACACAAGCCTGTAAAGTGCCCTGGGTGTGATTGGTTTGCGTCTGTTGGGAGCAGGAGGGAGATCGGTGAGCTCAGAGTGGCAGCTCCATGACCTGGAGAATGGCAGTTGACACGCAAGGATGACGAACAGTTTTGGGAGGGGGGGAGTCAAAGTGGGGCCACCTGGCTTTGGGGTTTCTGAGACACTCGGTAGAGATGTCCAGGAAGCAGTTAGGTGGACAGATCTGTGTTCCCAGCATAAGGGCTGATGGAAACTGATGTCATTGAGAGACTGACCTTGATTTGGATGTTGGACTGCATGAGCTTGCCCGGGAGACAGGGCTAGGGTGGGAAGGTGGTGGCTGGACAGGTGGAAAGAACACAGGGTTGTGAGTGGGCAGAGGGCCGGGGGAAGGGGTGTGAGGAGGAGCGTTTGCAGCATCGACTCTCTTTTCCTTTTCCTGGAGCCTCTTCCCCCGATCCCCGCTTTCCTTTGCTCTGGGATAGAGCCTGGTGAAGCAGAGGCTGAGTGAACACTTGTAGGGAAGAATGAATGGAGACACCCTGGCTTTGCTATCAGAGGACCTATTTTACTTTTTGAAATTTATTGCATCCTATTCCTGTTTTACTCTTAAGCTTTTTATTATGGATCTTTTAAAACATGCTTAAAAGCAAGAGACTGTAATAGTGATATATTATTTGTATTATAGTATATGTAGTAATATTACTAATACAGTGCTCCATCACCCAGCTTCTAAGTTATTGATACTTTGTTCTTAGTTTCTATATTCATCTTATTCCGCGCCTTTTTGCTGGAGTATTTTAAGGCGTATCTCAGATATATTTCACCTGAGATACTTAGGTATATTTCTCTAATTTCTCAACTACTTACATTTGGGGTTAACTCTTTGCTGTGGGGGTCTGTGCTGTGCGTTGCAGGATGTTTAGCTTATCCCCAGCCTCTTCCCACTAGATGTCAGAACCTCTACACCCATCTTTGTGACAATCTAAAGCATCTCCAGACTTTGCTTAATGTCCCCTGGGGGCACATTTGCCCCTGGTTGAGAACTACAGCTTTAACTGGAGAACCTTTTAAAAAAATTTTAACAAAACCACAATACCATTATTATATTATAAAATTAATTCCTTATTGTATACATAATCCATGTTCAAATTTACTGTCTCAAAAATGTACTTTTTACAGTTAGTTTGCTTCCAAACAAGGTCCCCGCTTCAAATTTGTTTACAGAATCTCTTCCAATTTATCAGTTGTATTTTGTGCCCCCTTTTCTTTTGTAAGCCATTTTACTTGTTGAAGAAATAACGTCATTTGTTGTATGGAATTTCCCATGTTTTAAGTAGGCTCATTGTATCCTTCCTTTTCTCCGTTTTCCCATAAACTGGTGGTTCAAGCAGGATTAGCAGCTTGAATAGATGAAGGCTCAAACTAAGTTTCCCTCTCTATTCAACATGGGCTTGAATCCTAATTTCTGAGCTTCCCATCCTCATCTGTTGTCTGGGGAGAGCATGGTCCTTGGGGTGGGTCCAGAAGTACCTGCCGTGGTGGCTGGTGCAGAGTGACATTCAACACAAGTGGCCCCTCTCTTCTCTTGGGAGCTTGCCTCTTGTCTCCCATCACTTGCCCTGTGTGCCTCAGTTGACACTCAGCCATGCTTCTGTTCTGTGTCTTATGGGGTCTCTGTTCTTTTATCTGTGCTCTTGTTCTTTCATCCTGGAGGATGTTTGGGTGAACTCTGCCAAACCTGCAATAAGGGTCCTTTTCTGAAGCCTGTTGTGAGGCCCTCTTTCCCTATCTGCCACTTTGTGCTGTGCACTGAGTCCTGGGCTTGGATGGATGTTGGCTGGTTGCTGGGAGTGAGCCTTGTTCACAAACCTGCCTCTTGTTCCCCACAGATCTTTGTGGAGTTCACCTCTGTGTTTGACTGCCAGAAAGCCATGCAGGGCCTGACGGGCCGCAAGTTCGCCAACAGAGTGGTTGTCACAAAATACTGTGACCCCGACTCTTACCACCGCCGGGACTTCTGGTAGAGGCGGGTGGGGGAGGGTGGGGGCAGGGCTGGCTGGGGGCTCCTCCCCCCTCCTGCCCCCCCCTTTTCCCCCTGTGAAGATGATGGGCAGAGGAGTGACAGCCGAATGACAGCCGGCAGCAACTGGAATGGCAGCAATTAAGGGTGGGGGGTGGGGGGTTGGGGGGTTAGGGCAGGGTGGGGACTGGGGAAGTGCGCACACGGGCCCACTCAGACACACGCACCCACACAGACACAGAGGGAAGGGGTTGAGATGGGGATGGGGTGCACAGCAGGGCGGGGTAAGACCCCCATAGCCCCTCCCAAAACAGCCTCTCCTTCTCCTTTGTACCCCCTTCTCCTCCCCTTCCCCATGGTAGGAATATAGCGTGTTTATATTTTATGGCCAAACTATTTTGAATTTTGTTGTCCGGCCCTCAGTGCCCTGCCCTCTCCCCCTTACCAGGACCACAGCTCCATTCCTCTGGTCCTCTCTGACCCTCCCTCCCTGGTTTCTTACATAGTTGACTCTCTCCTCTTTAGTCTTCCCGCGACCTGCTCCCAGTCCCGTGGCTCCTGTCCCTCTCCTACTCTCTGTGGCAGTTTCATATTTGCTAAGACGAATTTGCTCATTAAACATTTTGTTGTATTTTACTTTATGGAACTGCTCTGTGTCCAGTGTGTCCGACCCCTCTCCCTTTCGGTTCTGGGCGGGCGGTTTCCTTTGGCAAACTGCGGGCCTTGGCTAGTACTTCTGGGCACCCCGTGCCTGCGCACCGGCTCCTGGGGGTTTCTGAGGGGCAGGGTCCTGGAGGGCGCAGGGCTCTGGGCTGGGCTCCCTCTGCCGAGGGGAGGGAGGGTGGTCTTGCGGGCCCCGGAGCCGCCGTGCGGGGCAGGCGTGGCGTGCGCACGCCAGGGTCTCTGGTTTCCGCCTCCCTTTAGTGGCTGAGCGACTCCCGGCGGCACTTCTTTCGCACGACTCCGCCCTCCGCGGAGCCGCAGCGCTGGCGGAAGTGACGTAAGAGCTCCTTACAACAGCCGCCTGCGCGCCGGAAGTGATGCGGCCCGGGCGGGCTTGGCCGCTGAAGTGAGGCCCGGCGGGGCCAGGCGCGGCGCGAAGGGCGGGGCGCGCTGCTCCTTCCGCTTCCTGTCCGTCGCCTCCTTCGGCTTCATCCCGTCTCTTTGGCGGCTCCCCTCCCCCGTCTGGCTATCCGCGCCCCTCCCGGGCGCCGGGGCGGCGGGGCCCTCGGCGTGCGGCCTTCCCTGCATCCGCGCGTGCACCTTCGCCTCTCCCGCCCGCGGCTTGGCTCGTGCCCCCGACACCGAGGCCGAGCGGGGGCAGGGGGCTGACCGCCATGACCCCCCGGAGCCAGGCGTGAGGGGGCCGAGGTGAGCGTGGGGCAAGGGGCGCGGGGCGGAGCGCGGCGGTCCGGCCTGCCCTGGGCGCCCAGGCCTGGGCTGCAGCTCGCGCGGTTCCGGCCGGGCCTCTGGATCTGGGTGTTTCTGGCTTCTAGTCGTCCCTTGCCCGCCTTTGTGTCTGTGCCTGGGTCGGTCTCGACTGCCCTGTGTCTGTGTCTCTGTTAACGTCTCTATGTCTCGTGGGCCTCAGCCTGTGTCTCTGTGTTGCTTTATCTCTGTGTCTGTTTCAGTGCTTTTGCAAAAGGATTTGGAGATAGGAGTGTCTCTGTGTGCTTGTCCCGGCTCTCTTTCTGTCTGTCATGTCTGTGTCTAATTGTCAGGATTTTGTTCGTATCTCTCTGGGTTTCTGTGTCTTTATTTCCCCAGGTGTCTCCTTCCCCTCCCGCCAGACCTCTCTGGCTCTGGTGCACGTCTTGCTATTGCCCTGTCTTCGCATCTCATTCTTGTCTCCATACCTCTACTAGTCCCGGAGTTTCTTCCCAGGTGTCTGGTGCTTGGTCTAGGATCTGCCGCCTTTCTCCAGGTTTCTGAGTGTCTGGTGTGGTGGTTAAGCGCTCCAACCCTGGATTCGGAAGCCCTCTGCTTGCTAGCTGTGTGAACTTTGCCGGGTGATCTCTGTCTCCAAGCTTCAGTCCCCTAAACTTTAAAGTGGGGGCATTCATAGTTCCTACAGCATAGTATCCTTGTGTATTTAAATCGAAATGATGCTCATAAAGTGCCTAACAGTGTCTGGTATGTAGCAAATGTGTAATTACTGGGAGCTTTGGTTTTTACTATAGTAGTACTTAGAAATTTTTTGTTTTACACATTAAGTGTTAGGTATTGGTCATTTGAGTACCTCTTGGAGAATTCTGCCATATCGTTTGCATTCTATTTAGTCTGTTAGTTTTCTTGGAGTCAGTTTAATTTGAAAAACAGTCTCATTCTAAGCAATATCTGATCTTAGCTTCTATGTCCTAGTTGTATATTTTTTTCTAACACACTTTAAATAAGTACACAGTATTAAGGTAGCACATCTTCTGCCGTCACCCATTTGGAAATGTTCTGTGTTTTTTCTCTGATAATAATAGCAGCCAGTGTTATTGAGTGCCTACTATCTGTGGGGCACAGAGCCAAGCACCTTATGTACCCATCTTGTTTAATCAACAAGCCTGCCAGATAGGAATTCTTTCCTCTATTTCAGAGTTGAGCAAACTGAATCTCAAGGAGGTTTGCTCCACTGGTAGCTGATGCGGCCAGGATTTGAACCCATATTCCATGTCCTTTTCCATTATATCCCATTTCTCTCAGTCCCAGGACTCTTTTTGTTTCAGGGTTTATGTCCTGTCTCTTTGTCCTCCTGCCTGTCTTCCTATGTTTTTGTATCTGCTTCTTGTTATGTTTTTGTCTGTCTTACCGTGTCTCTGGGTAGCTCTTTCTGCCTGGGGTTTTCTGTGCCTCTTTCTGTCCTTGTCTGTCTCTCATTTCATTTCTTCTCTGTATTTGTCAAATCATTACTTTATCTTAGTTTGTCTGGCTGTGCCTGTGTTTGGATTGTGGCTGCCTTCGTTCAACTACCCACATTGGTCTTCAGGTGTGTGGCTGTCTGGCCTTAGTTGAGGGCAGGGGCCAATTTCTCTCATTTATCCTCTTAGATCATGGTAGGGCTCCGAAAATCTCCTTCTGTTGGTCAGAGTCTGCTCCAAGGGTGAGGTGTGTGTCCCTGAGCAAAGGAGTTAACTTCTTCGTGTCTCAAGTTTCCTCTCCTCTAAGGTGGCTGTGAATCATGGAGTTGTTGTAAGGATTAGTTGAATTGATCTGTGTGCAGCACTCAGAGCAGTGCCCGGCTCAGGGTGAGTGCTGGGCAAGTGCCTGCTGGCATTGCCATTATTTGCTTCATCCCCCTCCCGTTTTTCTCATCACCAGTGGCAGCACAGGTTCATAGTTTAAAGTGTAAGTTTTGGAGTTGAAGTGGCCCTTGGGTAGAGTCTGCACTGCTGTTCCAAGTGTGTGACCTTGGCTGAAATATTTAATCTCTAGGAGCCCAGTCTCCTCTGTTACATGAGATAATGTACCTCGTACTGAGTGAGCGCCTGGTGCACAGCTAGGACCCAGGCAGTGGGGCTGTGTTCCTTATTTCTCCTCCCTTGAGCCTTGGACTTTCCCCGCCCTTGGGCCACCTAGTTCCCTGATATCGCCTATCTTCTTGCCACCCTGGGTTGGCTCCCCCGTTTCCACCTATCTCTTTAATCCCTTCATGGGCACCTTTCCTGTGTATCCCCTGGATTCCTACATTCCTGCCCCCTCCACCCTTGCTCCAGAGGTCTTTCCTGCCCTCCCTCCTTTGCTTCCTTCCTGCACCATTTACTGAATGGTTTTTCTGGGCCATCTTCTCTGCTGGGAAAAGCCACATCTAGACAAATGTGTTCTCTGTCTCCATGGGCTCATGGGTCGACCTTAGCCACAGAATCAGACAAATGAATATAAAATCATGATGGTGACTGAGTCTACCGATGAAGCTCGCGGGAATGGCAACTGTGGTATTTGGGTGCAGATCTGGAAAGTTTAAGTGGGTCCCTTGGGGTCAGTGGGCATCCCTGGGCGAGGAAGGAGGAAGAGCACACGGGCAGGACGGAGGGTCTCATGCAGTGCCGCCAGTGTTTACAGAGTGCTTTCTGCTCACCAGGTTATCTCAGTTCTCTAGATCATCGCACGAAGCCCCAGTTTATAGAGAAGAAAGCCGAGATACAAAAGTTCTTGGCCTCCCCAGCATAGCCCAGTTTGGAGATAGCCAAGCTGGGGCGAGGGCGTGTGATCTGCCACTGCATACTCTGCCTTGCCGAGCAGGGACTCCGTGTCGGAAGGAGGCAGGCATGTTTGAGGAACTGAAAGCTGGATGGGGTAACTTTAGATGGAGGTTAACAAAGGGCAGAGCCTTCTAGGCCACAGTTAGGAACTTGTCTTCCACCCTGAGGGCAGTGGGGAGCCCCAGGAAGGTGGAGCTCAGGCTCTGGGCAGCCCATATCCTGTCTGTGTTTTCAGAGTTGCTCTCTTCTTCTCAGATGCAGTGACCCGCCAGCACCTGCTGAGGCCTCCCTCCGAGAGTCTCCCAGTCACTCCACGCCTTGGGGGGCCTGTGCCCCTCACTGCTGCTGGGCACCATGTCGACCTCATCCCTGAGGCGCCAGATGAAGAACATTGTCCACAACTACTCGGAGGCAGAGATCAAGGTTCGAGAGGCCACAAGCAATGACCCCTGGGGCCCATCCAGCTCCCTCATGTCTGAGATCGCCGACCTCACCTACAACGTTGTGGCGTTCTCGGAGATCATGAGCATGATCTGGAAGCGGCTCAACGACCACGGCAAGAACTGGCGGCATGTCTACAAGGTCAGTGCTCTGGGTCCCCTCCCCTGGGGGTGGAGGATGGGACAGAGTCTGTGTGTACCCTGAGTAGGGGGTCTTCCCGGTTCTCAAGAGGAGCTGGAATACTGCATTAAATGTAAAATCTCTGTCTCTTTTTTTTTTTTTTTTTTGAGACAGAGTCTTGCTCTGTCACCCTGGGTAGAGTACAGTGACATTACCATGGCTCACTGCAACCTCAAACTCTTGGGCTCAAGCGATCCTCCTGTCCCACTCAGCCTCCTGAGTAGCTAGGACTACAGGTGTGCACCACAGCACCTGGCTAATTTTTCTATTTTTAGTAGAGACGGGGTCTTGCTCTTGCTCAGGCTGGTCTTGAACTCGAGTTCAAGCAGTCCTCCTGCCTCAGCCTCTCAGAGCGCTAGACAGGCGTGGGCCACTGCTTCTGGTCATTTTTTTTTTTTGTTTAATGAAGATGATAAATATAACATTTTAAGAAGCTTTGAGCCTTATAATTGAAAACTATTTTGAATGAATGATGCATTTGTAAGATTTATATACTCAGAAGTCCTGAGAGGGTCCTTGGTTTCTGTACCATCTGTGTGCCCAGGCACCCAGTTCCTTTCCTCAGAACAGCCGGGTGCCAGCTTCTGGGGACCACCTCTGTGTACCTGTCCAAGAAGATGTGCACTCCCCTTGACACAGGTGACACTGTGCTGTGGCTGTGTGCCCGCCAGCATGGGTGAACCTCTCACACCTTGTCAGCCTCACACGCTGCGTGCTGTTTGCTTCCATTTATCTGACACTCGGGGAGAGGCAGGCCTGTAGGGACAGAATACAGATAACAGATTGGTGCTGCCAGGAATTGGGGGCGAGGGACCGGCTACCAAGGGGCAGCACAAGGAAATTCTGGGGATGATGGGACTGTTGTGTATCTTGATGGCAGCACTGATTACACGCTGTACACATTTGTCAGAATTCAGACCGTACGTTAAAATGAGTGAGTTTTACTGTATGTGAATTAGACCCCAATTTAAAAAAGGAAAGTGAGACTATCTTAGAGAACATTCCCTATTAGGATGTAAAAGATTTGTCACATTTATTTTTCTTTTACGATTGCAGAATATTCAACTGTATAGATCGATCATAATTTATTTCACTAGTTCCCTGCTGATAGTTTTTTTTTAAGGAGTGTGCAATGTTTTGCTTTGATAAGCAAGATTGCCGTGAATATCCCTGTACGTTTACCATTTTCTAGAACTGGAATTGCTGGGTCAAAGGGCATGTGCATATGTAATTTTGGTAAATGTGGCCAAAATGCCCTCCGCAGTGGTGGTCCGGTGTGCACGACCTAATCCAGTGAACAGACACGCAGATCTCAGGCTTTGAGCCAAAGGGAATGTGTCTTTGGGTAGGACTCGAGTGGGTTTCCAATTTGACCACAGCTCTAGGGGCCCAGGCGCCTAGCATCCCCGCTCTGGTCACTCTGTTCCTCGTGTTACAGCAAAATAGCCAAGGATGTGGGCTGGGACCAGGTGACTGGGTCCCTCTCCTGGTGGTGGGGCCTCAGGCTAGTTCCTGTGTCTCCCTCTGGGTGAGCGTTGGGGTGTTGGTGTATGTCTGACGCTTGGGCAGTGGCTGGTGAGTGTTGGAGGGTCTTGTTGCTGTTTCTTCAGCAGGTGTCTGTGGACGGCTTGCCCTCATGGACTTAGACTGGGGTGTGTTCTGGCTGAGTTCTCTGTCCTTGCTGATTTTTGAGACTTCCTGCTCAAGTCTCAAAATGAGCAGGATGATTCCCTCCACTCAGGGATGAGGAGGACAGGCCCAGGGAGTTGGAGCAGGGAATTGAGGCCCGTTTCTTCTGGCTTGTTTTCATGCCCATCCTGACGTGCCAAGATTGGGTCGTGGCTTGGGTTGAATCATAGATTGAGTCAGTAATTGGTCATTTATTGTGAAGGACTGGGTGATGTTTGTCCAGCTGAGAATGGGCCAGGGATGCAGGCGAGTCTTTGTGTGGAGGCAAGGGGCTGGAGGGATGGGTGTATAGAGGGAGGTGGGTTCTGAGGGGCCCCAGACAGTAGGTCCTTCCTGACCAGTGGCTGGAGTAGTGATTCCGGGGCCAGAGAACAGTAGGGCGGTCCTTGGGTAGGGGTGGTCAGCAAGTGCCAAGGCCTGGAAGTCCGAGGAGCATGCTGTGCCCTGGTGTGGGTGCAGGGCAGGGAAGTAGCAGAGGTGGCTGGAGCCTGTTGCCAGGTGGGGCTCAGGCTGCTTTCTAAACTTGTCCTGTGTTCATTCCACACTTCTGTCCTGAGACTTCCTGTGGGTGGCCCCTTGCTGGATGGTGCTAGGGACTCAGTCCTGATCACATCCTGCCCCAACCTTGGAGCAGCTCTTGGGTGGATGGGGGTCAGGTTTGGAATATGTAGACAGGCTGGCAGGTGCCATAGGGGTAGGAACACAGCAGAGGGTCCTGCCGGCATTAGGCGGTCAGGGATGACTTTCTGGAGGAGGTGGGTCAGTTTGGTCACAGGTCCCAGCCGACTCTTCCAGCCTGGTTCTTTCTAAGAACGTTTAAAAGGTAGGTTACTGAGATATAATTTGCATACAGTAAAATCCACCCTAGAATACCACTATTCTAGGTATAGTTCTCTGGTTCTGACAGATGCATATATTTCTTAACTGTCACACCAGTCAAGACATGGAATGTTCATACCCCGCAAAAGCTTCCCTCTGGGCAGTCCTTCCTGGGCCTTACTCCAGCCCAGCCATTGCTGCTCCATTCTCCGTCCCTGAAGCCTCTCCTGAATTTTGGGGCTCCCCTTTCTGTGTTCTCCAAAGCACTGGTCTTTGGGCGTTTGGGGGTCCCCAGCCCATGTGGCTGAGGGCACAGGGTTCCTGCATCACTGCGCCTGTGCGTCCTCATGCTGAGGATGGGATCTGGTCTCAGTGTGCCGCTGTCCTGAGAGTGGCTGTGTGGGGTCAGCATGTGTGTGTGCCCCTTCCATGGTGCATGCGGATGGCTAGGCACAGGCACAGGACAGAGGTGGGGGTGGTGGGCCGGCGCTCCCTGTCCACACCTGGCCAGTGCCTCCCTTCTTGGCTGGCCACCTCCCTCAGGCTTCAGTCCCCTTCTAGAAGTGTGAGCGACCAGGACAGAATCCCCTAGGCCCAGGATCCCTGAGGCACTGTGAGCCTGCAGCACCCCCTCTGGCCCTCTCCAGAGCCCTGTGTGCTGACCTGTCTTGGCAGGAGGGCAGGTCCTCTTGTTTACTGCCACCCTTTGCCACCATGGTCTTGTTTTTGTCACTTCAGCCTTGGATGGTATGTTGGGCAGGAACAATCTTTCCTGTTTGATGGATGGGAAAACTAAGGCCCAGAGCGGGAAGCTGTCTGCCTGTGGTTGTGGGGGAACTGAGTCTTGGGCCCATCTCTCCAGAGCTCGACCTCTCCCACCCTGAGAGCCCTGGCTGGCACTCTTTTTGCCCCCCTGTAGAGAAAGTATGAGCTTGGGGACCTGGCAGGGCTGGCTTCTGTGTGTCTTCCCTGCATGGCCTTCGGGACGAGTCTTGGTGAGTGAGGGCCAGTGTTTGTTCAGTGCCTTGTATGTGTGGCCCTGTGCAAATCCTCATAATTACCCAGTGAAAGAAGTACTTTTCCTCCTTTTTCTCCATTTTCCAGGTGAGGAAACTGAGGCACAATTAAGCTCAGGGCTACCCAGGATATAGTAGAGCTGGTTGTGGAGCTCCAGAGCACACCCTCTCAGCTCTGCACTGTTCCTAACTTCTCTGAAGAATGCAGGTTCTCAGTCTTTATCTTAAACCAGGGATCAATAAACTAAATCCACTGGCCAAATCCCATCCCCCGCCTGTTTTCATAAATAAAGTTTTATTGCAACACAGCCAGGCCCATTCATCATGGCTGCCCAGTAGTCGAGATAGAGTGTATGGCCTGAAAGCCTGAAATATTTATCACCCGGCCTTTTACAGAAAAAGTTTGCCTACTCTGTTTTAAACATCCTTGACAAAGTTATTTTAAAAATAAACAAAGACTATTGGGTTATCCAGTTGCCCACATTTTTTTTCCTTCCCTTTTTTGAGAACAGGGTCTTGCTCTGTCACCCTAGCCACAATGCAGTGGTGTCACTGTAGCTCACTGCAACCTTGAACTCCTGGACTCAAGTGAAGTGATCATCCTGCTTCAGCCTCCCAAGTAGCTGGGACTAATTTTTTTTTTTTGAGACAGGGTCTTGGTATGTTGCTCAGGTTGGTCTCAAACTCCTGACCTCAAGTGATCCTCCTGCCTTGGCCTCCCAAAGTGCTGGCATATCAGGCCACTATACTTAGCCCAGTTGCCCACTTTTAAAATAAAGTTTTATGTTTTCCTGTGAGGAGTAGCATCTAAGCAAATCATTAGCATACAACCTGATCAGCTTTAACGTATGTGTACACCTGTTTAACCTTTGCCCAGAGGGAGATTGAGGATGTGTCCAGCCCCGCAGGAGGCTCCCTCACAACGCCCCTCCCCCAGAGGCACCTGTCTGACTTGAGTTTGCCGAGGCAATTCTTGAATCATGTACCTGGGCTCGTGCGTGTGGCCTTCCGTGTCTTGCTTCCTTTGCTCACCATCACCGTCAGGCCTGGGAAGTTGACCCATGTTGTTGTGTGTACCAGCTGTTCATTTATTTTTTTTATTGTGGTGTATGTGGTAGTCCCACTGTGTGCGTTTGCCACCGTTTATGCAGGCATTTTGCTGTGAGTGAGTATTTGCACTATTTTCTGGTTCACAGTCTTTTAAACTGCAATTCCAAAGTCCAAAGAGCTCTGAAAACGAAAGTTGTTCCTAATCCATTTGCTGGATTAATGACCTGAGGTCATTTATATGGGGGTTTGTTGGTCCCCTTAGTGTGACTATTGGTATAATTCTCTGCTGGGAGAGTTCTCTTATGTGTGGTAGGTATATCATCTTACTGGTCTGAACTCTGGAAAATTCTGAATTCTAAAATACAAGGGCCCCAGGAGTTCCGGACCCAGGACTGCCTCTTGGAGTGGGGTGTGATAATGCATGGAAATCACTTTCTTTCTTTCCTTTCTCTAATATGTAAACACCTTGAGGGCCAGTTAAAGATTAATCTCTGATTACGCATGTAAATGCTGTTAACACACCTTCAGAAAGCCTTGCCAAATGTAGGTCCAGTTGCCTCAAGGGGTTGGGGAGATACGAATGGCCCTGGCATTTTGCTTGGCAGACTTTTGCTTGGTTCAGACAGAGCTTAGCTTCGATGGCTGACTCCTCCCTCCCTTTTTTCTTGTCTACTTCTAGACCTAGGAGCCCTGGAGGGGTTGGAGGTTCATGAAACCCCTGGAATCACCTGCACAATCTAAGGTGTGCCTTTTTCTGAGGATGGTGGCCAAGGCTTCCAGCAGAGCCTTTAAGGGGCCGCAACCCCTTGTCTTGCTCATCAGATGGGGCTTGCGCCTGGGCTAGGGGGAGCCGCAGAGACTGTTTTGTATCCCTCATTTCAATTTGTTGAAAAGGGAGTTTGTTGTCACGTTATAAAATACAAAGATACTAAAGGGTGCAGATAGAACAATAATGTTTCCTGCACCCCCATCCTTTTGTTCCTGGTGTTGTGGAATCGTGTGTCCCTCGGGCCCATGGCTTCCCTTCAGGCCAGAGGTGATGAGCTCCCGGTGCTCCAGAGCTCCCCCTTCGTTATCTTCACGGCCTTCCCGTGTCTGCGAGTTTTTATATTCAAAAGGGATGACACATTTAAAACTTACGGAACAGTACAGAAAGCCTTGTAAGTTACTGTTCATTGTGATTTAACAAATGTGTTTTTTTTGTGTGTGTGTGATGTTACTTTAGATTTTCTTTTTAAAGAAACAGGCCACGGTTGCGGCTCATGCCTGTAATCCCAGCCTTTTGGGAGGCTGAGATGGGAGGATCGCTTGAGCCCTGAAGTTCAAGTCTGCAGTGAGCTGTGATCTCGCCACCGCACTCCAGCCTGAGCAGCAGAGTATGGCCCTGTCTCTAAAAAAAAAAAAAAAAAAAAAAAAAAAAAAAAAAAAAAAGAGCAGTTCTGCACTGATGCCCAGGCCAGCTGCAGTGATTGCAGCGACTGGAGCTGCCATTTCCTCTTTTTAATTTTTCTTGAGCTAGAGCTCGTATAGCATTCAGTTAGCCCTTTTAAAGTGAACAATTCAGTGGCATTTGGTACATTCACAATCCTGTGCGGCCACCACTTCTGTCTAGTTGTAGAACTTTTTCATTTTCCCAAAGAGAAACCCCACACCCTAAGAGGTCCCTCCCCACCCGCGCCCTCCCTCCAGTCCCTGGCAACCCATGGTCCACTCTCTGTCTCTGTGGAGTTACCTGTCTGGACATCTCACATCGCTGGAATCATGCTCTGTGTGGACGTCTGTGTCTGGCTTCTTTCACTGGCATGGTGTTTCCGCGGTTGGGCCATGTTGCAGCCTGTGTCAGCGCCTCGTTCCTTCTCATGGCTGTATGATACTCTGTTGTGTGGACAGACGCGTGCCTACCTGCCGACGACTCATGGGGTGTGGGACTTGAATCCCGGCGGCTGCCCCAGGGCCTAGGCCTCGGCGCGGTCTCTAGCCCATCTTTATGGTGCCTGGTTGGTGACTGGTGCGTCCCTGTCCCCCGCCCCCAGGCCATGACACTGATGGAGTACCTCATCAAGACCGGCTCAGAGCGTGTGTCGCAGCAGTGCAAGGAGAACATGTATGCTGTGCAGACGTTGAAGGACTTCCAGTATGTGGATCGAGATGGCAAGGACCAGGGAGTGAATGTGCGTGAGAAGGCCAAGCAGCTAGTGGCCCTGCTGCGAGACGAGGACCGGCTGCGGGAGGAGCGGGCACACGCGCTCAAGACCAAGGAGAAGCTGGCGCAGACTGCCACGGGTGAGGCCCCTTCCCCTCTGCCTGCTGAGGCCCCAGTGGCCTAGAGTCTGTTCCTGTCCTGCTGAGGCTCCTGTGCCCAGCCACTGAGCCCCTGCATCTCCCTTCTCCCTCTTTTTCCTCTCTTCAGCCGGGACGCTGGTCCCGCAGGCTCACTTGGGCCTTTTTCTGTCTCCTGCCTCACACCGTGGGGCCTTAGGATTCAGAAATTTCATTCTGCTCAGCCACAAAACTAGCTGAGCATCTCCTCAGGGCCAGGTGTGTCCAGGCGACAAGGGAGGCAGGCAGAGCCCTACCTCGTGGAGCTGCCAGGCAGGCGGAGCATGGTCCCATCTGAGAACAGTCAGTGCTAGGGGCAGGGGCTCCTGAGGGGACTGCACGCTGACATGTCAGGGTGCTGTCCTCCCTTCCACAGCAAGATTGGGGGTGGGGAGGGTGTCAGTCCAGGCACAGGGTGGTGGCCTGGGTGAGACACAGTGGGAAGGCCAGCATCAGACCCTGCAGGCCACCACAAGGCCTTTGGGCTTGCTTGAAGAGCCTTTATTTTTTTATTTTTATTGTTTTTAGAGATAGGATCTCACCCAGGCGGGAGTGCAATGGTGTGGTCAAAGCTCGATATAACCTCGAATTCCTGGGCTCAAGTGATCCTCCTGCCCCGGCCTCCCAAAGTGCTGGGACTACAGGCACGTGCCACTGTATCTGGTCATGAGCCTTTAAAATGTTCGTAGGTGGTGGACTCAGTTTAGTGGGTGGTGACCGCTTTATAAAAAATCGAAATAGAGTAAATAGGAAACCAGAGCGCACCGCACATCCTTAGGCCGAGACCTGTCTCGTGAAACATTTCCTGTTATGTGGATGGGTATATGGGTCCTGGACTGTGCTGGGGAACGTGTTCTATACTGACTGGTTGGGGGCTCAGCCTTGAAGAGACGACGCCAGCTGTTCAGGCACTTGGGTAGAGAAAGCTGGGAGAGTGTTGAGACTTTTGCTCAGTCTGGGTAACGAACTGGTGTCCTAATTGGCAGGAGGTGGTTACAACGGGGAGAGGATGGTACATTGCCCTGGAAGTGGTATTGGCTGGACCTGCCGGGGCAGATGGACCAGGAGGGAGCCTGTGACCCTCAGGGGGTCTGGCTGGGGGGTCGGGCTCATCTGGGGGAGATGAGGCCTTCTGTTTGGATGAGTTGAGTTTGGAGTCACTATTCGGCACCCACTCGGAGACATGAAGACACAGTAGAGTGTGTGAAGCCCCTCCTGGGACTCCAGGGTCATGACCTATGTGCCTGTAGACAGCATTTAGAGCAGAGAGAGGGTAAAGTGCCGGGAAGGAAGCCAGGTGATGGAGGAGTGACGGGGCTGGGGGGACACCAGGAGGGCTGTGTGGGAGGTGGAGAGGGGCCGCTGGCTCAAGGTGGTAGGATGGACGGGTATGGTTGGGTTGGACCCAAAGAGGGATGTAGGAAGGAGCCAGGGGGCCTCAGGGAGGAGTTTTTAGTATTTGGAGATCCTAGAGCAGAGATTGCAGACTTTCCGTGAAGGGCCAGAGCGTGATCATCTTTGGCATTTCTGGCCACGCCATCCACATATGACTGGGGGCCCGTGTTGCCCTCAGATTGTCCTCGTGGGCTCTGAAGTGTGGATTTCAAGTAATGTTCACGTGTCTTGACTAATTTTTTTTATTTTTCCCTAACCATTAAAAAACATAAAGACCTTTTTAGTTCTTGTGTGGCTTTGCCACAGTTCGCTGGCCCCTGTCCTAGAGCGAGCCGTGTGGAGGGGTGAGGATGAGGGAGGAGGCCAGGGCAGTTAGAGAGTGTGCCCCAAAACTCTCAGGCGGCTGGGAAGGGCCGGTGGCCCCGCAGGGAGCTCACACTAAGGCCAGGTGCTCCAGGGATGGGGAAATTAGAGCCTTGCTTGCTTGGTGCCTTTATTTGCCATGAAGTGGGAGGTGGGGCCTGCGGCCTCAGTGAGCACCAGGCAGCTCAGGGCTGCAGGGGCTTGGCAATGGGTTGTGGGCTCCCAGAACCCACCTGGGAGTCCTGAGAGCTTGGGAGGGAGCTGCTGGGGCAGGGGAGGGCCGGGAGGGGACCACAGAGTCATTGTCCTCCCAGTGGGCTAGTCTTGTCTGTGATCCCATCCCTCCGTCTGTCTCTGTCCTCTCAGACAGTCATTTACCTGCATTCTCATTCTCACCCTTTCTCTGTCCTCCACCCAGCTGGCTACCCTGGTCCCAGCCTGTGCCCCCAGCCCTGGCCCCTGCTGGGGACACCACTCTGAATCTGGCCCAGGGCTGCCTATACCGAGCATGGGTGGGGCCAGGGGATGGCTATCTGCTGCTGCATGGGGTGAAGAGAAGCTGGAGCCTGCTCCTCTGTGAGCAGCCTGGACAGTGGGGCCGGTGGGCACGGGCCCAGGACGCAGGAGCAAAGTGTCTCGGCACTAGAGCAGATGGAACCTGCTCACGCATCCACGGCGGTGCGGAGGGCAGGCAGAATGGGGTAGGGGCTGCTCTGGGGCTCTGGCGGCTCAGGCCCGGGGCAGAATCTGTCCTCTGAAGTGTGGAGGGGCAGGGACCCCCAGGCCTTGGGGAGGGAAGCAAGCAGGACTTGGTTCGAGGGCAGGAGGTGAGAAGCTGCTGCCTGTGGAGGCTGGGGATGTCCTGCCTGTCTCCTGGTAGGGTCCTGCCTTGCTTCCAGGTGCCCCATCCCCCTTCTCCCACTCTTGCTCCTGGAACCAAGGGCTTCTTGTCGGCCCATTCCTCTCCTCTGACTGGGCCTTGGATCCCACGGTCTGAACAGATGTTGTCCTTCCCCCTAAATTCCCTACCAGAGGCAGCTTAAGCCCTGGAAGCTGAGGCCCTGGGCCTCCCCACATCCCAGGCCAGGCTGAGAGGTTTGAGGCCTGGGGGACCAGGCCATGGGATAGACCCCAAGGCACGTGCGGGCATCCCAGGCTGGGTGTCCTGCAGGAGCCGTGGCGGCAGGGCTCAGAGTTTCCCACTCTGTGCTCCCCCATCAGCAGACTTGTGTTCTGTCCTCCCCTGGGGAGCCCGCACTCCCCCGCCTGCTCTCCTGAGGACCTGGTGTCTGATCCCTGCCTCATTTGCAGTCTTGGCCTTCTGAGGTCGTGGGGTGGGGGAGGAGACATGGAAACTGGAGCCCCTGTCTGCTCAGGGTCTGGGTCTCACCTGCTTCTCCCTGCCCCCAGCCTCTTCAGCAGCTGTGGGCTCTGGGCCCCCGCCTGAGGCGGAGCAGGCGTGGCCGCAGAGCAGCGGGGAGGAGGAGCTGCAGCTCCAGCTGGCCCTGGCCATGAGCAAGGAGGAGGCCGACCAGGTACCTGGGCTGTGGTGCCAGGGCTCACTGTTCTGCCATCCCATCTCCATGCCACTCCCCAGCCTCCTTCCTCCTGGCCCTAACCTCCCCAGGCGTGTGGCCCCACTCGTTCTCTGACTGGGTCCTTCCCCCCAGTCCTGTGCTCTGTCTCTGTCCCTCCTCCCCCCTCTGGGGCCTGTCCTGCCCCAGCCCCTCTGCGTGTCCCTCATGGGCTTGGGTGACCGACTGCCTCTCTGCTTCTTCGGCCCTGTCTAACCCTGGCTTTCCTCCACCCGCCCCCCTCTCTCGGCCTGCCTCTGTGGCTCTGGCTCCCCCTGGCCCCTCACGCTCTCTCTCCCCCAGCCCCCATCCTGCGGCCCTGAGGACGACGTCCAGCTCCAGCTGGCCCTTAGTTTGAGCCGAGAGGAGCACGATAAGGTCAGAGCAGCCTCCCTGCCCCTGCCCAGGGCTCCCCTCAGACCAGCCCCGTTGCCCCTTCCTGAAGAACTCCCCCATCCTGCTGGGCCCCAGCCCACAGGCTGCCATGTGTTCAAACCTCTGCATCTTTAGCCGGAAGACCTCGGGTCAGACAGAACCTGAGGCGGACATGCTGTGGCTGTTCTGGGTGAAGCAGGAGGCCTCCCTGCTCCCCCAGTGCAGGAGACGCCACCGACTCAACAGGACCAGGCCTGGGCTGTCCCGCGGCACGACACCTGCCACACCCCTCATTCCCCAGACCACACCCTCCTCCCTGTGTCCTCCCCGACCTTTGACCCAGGTGTCCCATCCCATTCCATACATTGTCCGCATCCCATTTTAATTTTTTTAAGTTTCCTTTGTCAGGGTGGGAGGGCGTGGTTGGGGGCCTTCTAGGCTCGGGGTGTCAGCGTCTGCCTGTTGCTCAGTTCTGACCCCTCCCTCTGGCCGGCTGCTCCGTGCCCCCAACAGGAAGAGCGGATCCGTCGTGGGGACGACCTGAGGCTGCAGATGGCCATAGAAGAGAGCAAGAGGGAGACAGGGGGCAAGGAGGAGGTGAGTGTGGGTGGCTCCGCACACACTGCCGTTGCTGCTGATCTCTCTCTGGCTCCTGTGAGCTGCTCTTCATCCCACTTGCCAGGTCCCTATGAAGCAGAGACTGAAAAACAAGGCTCTGGAGCCCCTCTCTCCCCACTGGGGCCTGGGGCCAGCAAACCACTGGGCCTCTCTGCAGCTGCCTGCTGCCTTGGAGGTGAGGGTCTTCTCTGCAGGTGTATGGAGCCAGGCCCAGGCGCTGCTGTGGTCCCACCTTGCCAGGTGCCGATGCCACTGGCCATCACAGTTGGACAAAGAAGGCCCAGAATAGGCTGACAACAGCCTGACGTGTGCCACAGGATGGTGTAGGCTTATCCATCCATCCATCTGTCCCATTTTCTCAGGCACCTCCTGAATGCTGGGCCATGTGCTAGACACTGAGGGCTGACTGGTGAGCAAGAGAAGCATGGTTCCCTCCCTCCCCCTTGACGTTGGAGAGGGACAGGGTTTCCTTGGTGTTTGTGTGTTCTGCAGCTGAGCTGCAAACCTTTTCAGAACCTCGCTGCTTCCACATCCTGTTTTATTACTTCTCATGGCTCTGTGGACAGGGCTCGGCTGGGTGGTTCTTGGGCTTAGTGTAATGGGGCTGAGGCCACTCATGCTGGCCTTGTCCTCCGCCCTCCTCCTGTGGCCTCTCACTGGTCACTAGTCTGTCCTGAGTGTCTTCATGGTATGGTGGCTACTGCTGCTGTTTCCCTCCCTGCACCACGAGGGCAAGCTCACCGGGCAGGCTCTCAGCCTGTGCCACATGCTGTTGGTCTGAGCAGGTCCTGAGGCAGCCCAGATTTAAGGAGTAGGGACACAGCCCCCTCCCCTAGGAGGGGCAGCAGATCGCTTGTGGCTGTGCGTGATCGAGCACAGTGGGACTTTCTCGATGGCAGAGAAGCCAGTTCAGGGTGCAGCTCCCAGTGATCCCCAGTGAGGATTCCCCCACTGGAGGAAGTTGGGGCACCAGACTCCCATCTCTTCTCTGTTCCCGTCCTGCCCCACCCTGCCCTGAGAACAGGTGGGGAGGATGGATGTGGCTGCTTTGGGTAAAACTTGGCTCATCTGTCGCCGGGGCCCTTTGCCTCAAGGGTGCTGATTGGGTGCGTGTGGGGTGCACCTCCACCTTCAGAACAAAGGGACGTTGACTGCCAGGCAGCGTGGGGGCCATTGGACAGGCAAGCTCACAGTGGCCAGGGTGGGGGCTTGGGGAGTTCCAGGGGGAGGTGTGGAGAGCTTCTGCAGGTTGAGGGGCGGGGTGGGCCTCTGTCCTCATTCAGGGCCATGAAGAGGACCTCAGGGCAGGTGGGTTTGAAGAGCCGCCCTGTGGTGTGCAGAGGATGGACTGGGGGCAAGGGTGGGGAGACTGGGGGTGCTCCTTGGTGTGACCTGGGACAGGGTGGGGCAGGCGGACAGGCAGGATGCCCTGGGAACGAGGGAGGAGAGGAGGGTGCATGGGCATCTGCGATGGCTCTGCCTCCCCTGCATGCCTTCTTGTGGATGGCTCCTGTCGAGGCCCAAGGCCCTGGCTGCCCCCCAAATGCCTGAGGGCTCAGCTTGGTCCACGCCTGGCCCTGCCACCCCCTCATGTTCCTTCTCTTCTTTCTCCCCGCCGCAGTCATCCCTCATGGATCTTGCCGACGTCTTCACAGCCCCGGCTCCTCCACCAGCCTCTGACCCCTGGGGAGGCTCAGCGCCCGTGGCTGCTGCCATCCCCACGGCTGCCCCCACCTCAGACCCCTGGGGAGGTCCCCCTGTCCCTCCTGCTGCTGATCCATGGGGTGCTCCAGCTCCCACGCCCTCTGGGGACCCCTGGAGGCCTGCTGCCCCCTCAGGGCCCTCGGTTGACCCTTGGGGTGGGACTCCTGCCCCTGCAGCTGGAGAGGGGCCCTCGCCTGATCCATGGGGAAGCTCCGATGGTGAGTGCCACCTCCTGCTTAGAGGCAGCCTTCACTCGGCCATGCCCTTAGATGGGGACAGACACAGCCAAGCGGCACCAGTCAGTTGGGGGGGCACCCTGGGCACTGTTGGGGGGCTTTGAGCAAGAGCTGAGGGGGGTCAGGTGAGACAGCCCAGAGGAGAGCTTGTGAGATCAGGGCCTGGAAGGCTTTGGGGCTGTGGAGAGGGCCAGCTCAGAAGGCAGAGTCTCGTGGGCAGTGGGCGGAGCTGGGGCAGGGGCAGGAGAGAAGGTGCCAGATGCACAGCTGGACAGGGATGGGGGTGGAGAGGGGTGACAGGGAGCTGAGGGAGGGCTCTGAGTATGAGATCAGGTCTAGGGGAGGCAGCAGGGAGGCCCCTCGTCCTGGGTGGGGTACCGGGACAGTGCCCGGAGGCCTGAACCCACAGCTGGAACTCAAGCATGTTGAGGCATCCAGGTGGGGCGGGCTTCTTGGGGGAAGAGGGCTGGGAAGGGGGAGGAGTGGAGGGGACTTTTGTGTGAACAGTCACAGATTCAATGGCAACAAGCCCCCGAACTGCCTTGGCAGGCAAGGTTGGCAGGCAAGGTCACCAACCCCTCATGTGCCATTTTCCTCACCCAGGTGGGGCCCCTGTCAGCGGACCCCCAGCCTCTGATCCCTGGGCACCAGCCCCAGCTTTCTCAGACCCCTGGGGGGGGTCACCTGCCAGGCCCAGCACCAATGGCACCACAGGTACTGGGCTGGGGGTGGGGCGGGCAGAGCCCCAGTGAGTGTGAGCAGGTAGTCTCCTGGGTCCTGGGGGAGAGGGTGCTAGAAACCTGGAGGTGGGGGTAAAGGCAGGGTCCCTGGGCAGGTGCTAAGCAGACCATCCTGTCCCCCTGCAGCAGTTGGGGGCTTTGACACGGAGCCCGATGAGTTCTCTGACTTCGACCGACTCCGCACAGCCCTGCCGACCTCTGGGAGCAGCACAGGTGAGCCGCCTCCCCTGGGAGCTCTGTGGCTCCTCAGGAGCCCAGGCAGGGCCAGCTGCACTTACAGGTGAAGAGTGCAGTCGGATAGAACGAGCCAGACCCATCCGCCCGTCTTTAAAAGAAGTGTGTATCTAAGCTCTTTCAGACTTAGAGAAAAGTTGTAGAAATAGTACAAAGAATTCCTTCTTGAGAGTCCCCACCCAGATGCCAGCCTCTGACCCCTCTGCTTCCGGGTGGCTTGTGAGTGCATCGCAGACCTGCTGAGTGTTTCCATGTGTTTGTAAGAGCAAGGACGGTCTCTGTCCTGTGTAGCCAGCCTTGGGGTGACCAGGATTTGGAAAGTGGCCCCGACACGCTGCCCTCGCTCCTCCGTCTCTTCCTCACCCCTAGCGTCCCTTGGCCCAGCGTCTGTCCTCAGTGGGTGTTGCGTTCAGCTGCAGACCCGTGTGCAGAGTGTCCGAGGTTTTGGGAACACCACATGTGGGGTCTTAGCAGCAGCTGCTGGTATCTGCCTGTGGGAGATGTCAACTTTGATCACTTTTATTTTTTTTAATTAAGGGAACATCTATTGAAGTGCAGGTTGTGGTACAGAAATATGCGTCTGGCCGGGGTTGGGGAGGACAGTGTGTGGCCCCACACTTCCTGCTGGGCCCTCGCACACCACAGTCACTTCAATTCACTGTCCGGTCTGCAGTCTTCGTTGTAGGTCCTTCTCCCTCCATACAAATTTGTGCATTTTTCTTCAGCATTAGATAGAAATTCTATTTAAAATGAGACCTCAAGCCAGCAAATGTCATCAAACCTCCCAGGTCATTGGTGTTTGCCATTGTTTCTCCACTCGGAAGTTCCTGGTTAGGGCTGTGCAATTAGCTTCTGTGGCGACAGCTCCTTTGAGACTAGAAGTGCCCTGTAAATAGTCCCACCCTGCCTTCGCCTTCTGGGTCAGGGACCCTGCAGCAGGCACTGTGCTGTGGCTGTCACGGCGACACCTTGTTCCATCATTCCTTCTGGTTTGTTCACTGGAATCACACCCACGTGGGCCTTGGGCAGGCGATGCACGCCTCTGTGCCCTAGTCCCTCCTTGGCCTCCAGTGCTGGGCCCTCTGAGGGGCCGCCACCTGGTCTGCACTTTCCCGGGTTGGAGCCACCCCTGCCGGGCAACCCCTCTGAACCCCTCTCCTGGCTCCTTCCAGGGGAGCTGGAGTTGCTTGCAGGAGAAGTGCCCGCCCGCAGCCCTGGGGCGTTCGACATGAGTGGGGTTGGGGGGTCTCTGGCTGAGGCTGTGGGGAGCCCCCCACCTGCAGCCACCCCAACCCCCACGCCCCCCACCCGGAAGACGCCGGAGTCATTCCTGGGGCCCAATGCAGCTCTTGTTGACCTGGACTCGCTGGTGAGCCGGCCGGGCCCCACGCTGCCAGGAGCCAAGGCCTCCAACCCCTTCCTGCCAAGCGGTGAGTGTGGCCCCCCTGCCCGTCCCCGGGTCCTCCTGCCCATCCTGCCACAGCAGGCGCCTCTCAGGGACGCTTCTCCCCACCTGCTGTACGTCCCAGCCGGACACAGATGCTTGGTGGGTGGCACCCACTGACTGTATTCATGTGTCTCTGTTTTCTCTCCCTGCAGGAGCCCCGGCTACCGGCCCCTCTGTCACCAACCCCTTCCAGCCCGCCCCCCCTGCGACGCTCACCCTGAACCAGCTCCGGCACAGCCCTGTACCCCCAGGCCCTGGAGCACCCCCCTATATCTCTCCCCTTGGTGGGGGTCCTGGCCTGACCCCAGTGCTGCCCCCGGGCCCCCCGGCCCCCAGCACGAACCCCTTCCTCCTATAATCCAGGGCGGGAGGGGCCTGGCCCTGCCTCCCCCTCTGTGCTCCTGGAGATCAGTGCTGTGAGTGCATGTGAAATGGGCCCGCCCAGCGCCCTTCCCCTCCAGCACCCATCACACTACGCCCTCCCCCGCGGCCCCACCCCTCCTCCCCGAAGAGAAGCTGGACACGGGGTGGGGAGGGGCGCTGGCCAGAGGAGGACCCCGTTCCCGAGGCATTAGGAGGGGGAGGGACGGCTGGGCCCCCACCCATTCCCCCTCCCTCCAAACTCCTGACCCCTCATCAGTGTTCGAGCCTCCTCCTGCCCACCCCTTGGTGAATCCTTGGTGATGATTTTGGCAACTTCAGGAATAAATGGCAATTCTCATGGGTGTGGCTGCCCCAGACTCCCATCCACAATTCACACGTCCCTCAGCATCCCCTCACCCTGGGACCCAGGGCTCAGATCCCCTTTCCCTCCTGGGGGCAGCTGGAAACCAGTCCCTCTTTCTCAGAAGGCTTGATTTCCTGAACCTCCCCGGGTCTGCAGGGGTGGGCTGCCTTGAGGATAGGAGGGGCTCGGGGCCAGCAGCCTGCAGGTCCAGATGCTCACCCCTCCTTAGGCCAGGAGTCGGCCAGACACTCTGGGTTCAGGAGGCCCCACTTGGGAGACTGAGGTCAGAAGGACTCCCAAGTTTCAGTGGGAAGATGATGGTGGTGATGACGACGATGAGGATAAGAATTCTTGCTGGGATGGCACATAATCACAACACGTGTCACCAGTGCCATCGCCTGTGCCCACTGTAGGCATCACCAATCCACCTGTGCCCACTGCAGGTATTACTAATCCATCCCAGCACTCCTTGGAAAGCCTTGAGTCAGCCTCTGCTGGCTGGGCTGAGCTGAGGGCACCTCCAGGGTCCGCCTGTTTGTTGCCTGTGTTCTTACCCCCTAGTGGGGTGGGGGCTGCAGTCATCTCCAGGTATAGATGGACACTGGCTTCTTCCAGGTCCTGCAGCCCAGGGGCCTCAGTGATGGGCACCCACCCACATCTGTTGTAGGCAAAGTGGGCTTTCCTTTCCTGTGGTGTCTCCTTCCATTGCTCCCTGGGGGCAGGTCCTGGTTGCTGGGTTGGTTCTCTTGGTGACTCCAACAGCGGCTTGGGCTTGGAGGCCTTGGGGACTGTGGCTGTGCGGGAGCCAGGCACCCAGGGGTCAGTCAGGCTTCGTTCCTGCCCCTTTTTGCCTGAGAGATGCTCTGGGCTTAGGGCGAGGGGACAGAGAGCCGCATCGCTGGGGTACTTGCTCCCATGGGGGACCCTAGGGGGAGCACCCAGGCCAGCTGGCACATCCAGGAAGACCACCAAGGGGGAACAGCTTGGCGGTCACCCTATGTGCCCCCCTCCGTGGTGAACAGGGCCTACCTGCATCATGCGTGGAGATGGCAGATGGGAGAGTGTGACCCCCAAGCCTTGGAGATGACCTTGGGTTCCATGTCCCAGGTGGGTTGTAGAGCAAGACAGTGTCCATGGGGTGACAGGAGGTTAGGGGTCTGTTATTGCTGGGAGGCGGGCCCTGACCTGTCAGCTTCAGGGAGTGTTCTCTGGCCTCCGCCTCTCTTGCAGACTGGGGTGTCTGGAGTTGTGGAGGCTTGATGAGGGAGCTGCCAGCTGCGCCATGCAGGAAAGGGTGGGGTGCAGGGATGCAGGAACCCTGGGGTCAGCTGGTTCCAGAGTCAGTCTCAGGGGAGTGTCTTTGCTCAGCCAGGGAAGGGCATCCCCCCTTCTCACACCCAGACTGGCTGTGTTGGGGTGAGGTGACTTCTCGGGAGGAATGGGGACATTACCAGGGGAACATAATGTTTCCTGGGGGAGGAGAGTGCCATACCTGGGCAGCAGCAGTTGTCTCTTAGCATACTTGGGCTGCCTGTGACCCCTGCTGCTCTAGTCCTTGGCAGGAGAGCCTGCTGCGGGCAGTTCTGGGTGGGGTTGCAGGGGAGGGCGGGCCCTCCCTCCCTCAGATCTTGGTCTTCCACAGCGTTGCTCAGCGGCCACTCACTGGATTGAGGATGTATTTCATTATTTTGTATCTCTGAGCCTTCACTCCATTTCTGTTAAAAGAAGCAGAGGAGGAAGATGATAAAATGTCGCAGTTGGTCATAATCTAGTGGAAGGGTTGAAGGTTTGAGGCTTTAGTGCTCTCTCCCTTTTCCTCATTTGTCAAGACAAAAAAGACAACATTAAAAGAAAGATAAAAACCCAAACAGTAACGTGGTACATAAATTAGTGGCTAATTATAACGTTATCTCTTCTGCATCTTCCTTTCATTCTTTACACTATGAAATACAAAATGGCACCAAAGATCTTCTGTCTCCTAATTTATTCCTCTGTCAAGAATATTCCAGCCACCAGAGTTCTCCAGGAGCTGCCGTTTGCGAGAGACCCGAGCACCTGGGTCTGTAGTGACCCTCTCTATGATTGTTGCGCGAGCCCGTTTCACTGTCGCTGCGGGACTCGCTCTTCAGCAAATGCTGGCTGTCCCGAGGGTGGTGTGCGAGCTTGTTAAAGGGAAAATTCAGTGGTACTCGTTAATGCACGGCAATGCGGCCTTTATTCCGGACCCTCCCGACCTGCGCGGGTGCTACGGTCAGTGGATGGAAGATTACCGAGGGGAAGCCTCAGGGGTCGGGGGGATTCTGGCCTAAGCGACCTCACAGGGCTCTTGCTGAAGGCAGGCCCTGGCGGTCGGACCTCACGTGGGAGGGTGGAGGGTGAGGAGCCCGTCAGAGCGAGGGTGGGGGCTCTGGCGACACTGACCTACCGGCACTCTGCTAAAACCGGACTTTACAAGGAAGTGCACAGATGGGCCTGGGGGAAGGTTGAGAATTCCGTTTGGCCAAATGGGATCTACGTCAGGTTCCAGGCTGAGCCACCTGACCGTGTGGATGTGCTTCTGACCAGAGGGCCTGATGTGGACAGACACACACCACGGAGCTTTTCTGTGTGCTCCTGGGTTTCGGGGCTGGGGACTGGGCGGGCAGGGGCTGGGAGGGGACCCAGCAGGCAGCACCTAAGAGCTCCACCTGGCCACCGAAGGCTGTTGCTTGGGAAGTTGTGGGACACAGCGCTGGGTGTGTGTCCTGGCTTAGTCCTCTCCGGGATCCTGCGCTCTCTTTGGGCCACGTGCTCCAGGGCCCTCGGTGTGTGGCTGTGGGCGCCTGCGCGGGCGTTCAGTCCTGCCCTTTATCCGTTTGTCTCACGCAGAAATCCATTTCGGACATACAGACTCTCTCTCGGCCATCTTCCGCCTTCGCCTCATGTTCCCGTGGGACAGGAAGGCTTTGTTTCCTTCAGGACTGATCTGCTCTCCCCATGCTGCCCGTGGGCCTTCTGGTTGGTCCCCTCGAGCCGACCTGCCGCAGTGCGCCCAC
>RJWJ010005631.1:0-67129 GCA_004363605.1 Indri indri | reverse complement strand
TTTGAGGCAGAGTCTCACTCTGTTGCCCTGGCTAGAGTGAGTGGTGCCATGGCGTCAGCCTAGCTCACAGCAACCTCAAACTCCTGGGCTTAAGCCATCTTCCTGCCTCAGCCTCCCAGGGAGCTGGGACTACAGGCACGCGCCACCATGCCCGGCTAATTTTTTTTCTATTTTTAGTTGTTTGGCCAATTTCTTTCTATTTTTTTTAGTAGAGACGGGATCTCGCTCTTGCTCAGGCTGGTCTCGAACTCCTGAGCTCAAACGATCCGCCCGCCTCGGCCTCCCAAAGTGCTAGGATTATAGGCGTGAGCCACCGTGCCCGGCTGTCAGTACAATCTTAAAGCAGAGGAATGGGGGCATTTTCGGCTCATTCCTAACTTTAAAAGGAATGAGCCTCACATTTCACCATTATATACTTACTATGGAGGCTTTTTATTGATATTGTTCATAAACTTAATGAAATTTTTTTCTATTACTAGTTCACTATGAATTTTTATTATGAATAGAAACTGAATTTTATCAAATCTCTTCTGCTTTTATTTTGATGATCATTTGATTCTACTTTCTAAATTTGTTAAGATAAATTTCATTAATGAATTTTTAAATTGTTATCATGTACTTGCTTTCTTCCATAATTAAAACATTATTAATATCATTTTTGATTGAAAACAATAATTGTATACATTTATGGGGTGCAACGTGATGTTTGATACATGTGTACAATGTGCTGTGATTAAATCAAGCTAATTACCATGCCTGTCACCTTGTTTATGCAGCATTTTTTGTGAAACATTTGAAACTTACTCTGTAAGTTATGTTGAAATATACATTATTATTGACCATAGTCGCCCTGTTGTGCAATAGCTCTCAAAACCTATTTCTTCTGTCTATCTGAAACTTTGTACTCTTTGGTGGACAACTCCCGTTTCCCTCCCTCCTTTTTCCCTCCCAGCCTCTGACAACCATCTCTCTACTTAGAAAATGTTTTTAAAAAGGAATAACAACAATGAGAGAGCAAGATTATAGATTGATTAGATAGATAGCTTTTGGAAGTGAGAGAGGAAGAAGGGAAGGCAGAGAGGAAGGAGGAAGGGAAGGAATGAGAATGAGTGAGAGAGAGAATTTGAGGGTGGGGTAAGAGAAGGAGGAAAAAAATAATCAAGTGAGCACATCAAGTGATCCCTCGGTACGTGAGCTGGCCTCTCATTGTGTCTGGGCTCAGCACTTTATGATCTAACATAAAGCTTTATCACAGGCCGTCAGCAATTTTGTTCATCTCGATATCCACCCCAGGCAGTGGCTTGGCACCTGTTGTCTAAGTCAGCAAGGCCAAGTGCAGGCTGCCAGCCGCTCGGACCACTCTGGCCTCTGGCCCTAGATAGCCTTCTCTGGGCAGTCTCTGTACACTTGGGCTCCTGGATGCCTGCTTTTGCAGTCACGATGGCTTCAATAATTTCAGGCATTATCAGTGTGAATGTACTGCAACCTCATTTTTAAGTTTGGGATTTCAAATTCCTTAACTTATGAAAGCTCAGTGATTTTGTTAGTTCAGTGGTGAACTTAATAGTTTTCATTTGCACAATCATTTCTTCCATATTCTTCATTAGGTAATTATAAAAACAACATTACTTCTTCTATGGCATGAAGAGGAAATTAAACCAGTCTTCCCTCACTACCAAAATATTAATTTTCTTAATATTTTAACTGAATCCATTCCTCAGAAATAACACCTACCATTTATTGAGCATTTATATGTGCCAGGGACTGAGCCTGTGGCTTTGCATGGATCTTGTTTTAATCCTCAAAAGCCACCCTTGCACTGTGGTTGCCATGCTACAGAGGAAGAAAAAGAGGCACGCGAAGTGATTCAAGAACTTGCTAAAGTTTTTAAAGTCAGTTAGTGATAAAATCAAATTTACGAATGCACGTACGAGCTCCAGAGTTGACTTTCTTAGCTACTGAACTATTCTGCCTCTGCAAGCTTGTCCAATTATAAAGATTGCCTAAACTATGTCTATGTATCCTTTGAACACTCACTCTCAGCTGAAATTGGTGAAATTCCTGACAAATCTTTTTTTTTTTCATAAAGGGACATATTTGTAATAGAATTCATTTTCTAATGAATAATCTTATCTAAAATGTTTTTCTTATTGTTTTACAACAGTACCCACTACATAGAGGGGAAGGCCTTTCAACAGTATTTAAGTAGTATCTACCTAGTTAAAATGAGGTCAAGGTTATAGAAACCCTAAGGAAAAGAAAGGTGGCTAAATCTTTTCAACTCCTACGTTCTGAAGACCAGACAGGAAGTCCTTTTCAATAACATATAGGTTGTACCTATGTGGGTAAAATGAAGTGTGGGTTATTACAATTATTAAATACTAGCAAGAATCTTAAGTCTCTGTTGCTAAGAAAAAAGTTGGCTTTTTGGGGGGTCACATACACTCTTGAGATTCACAAGCTAATTGCACGTGTTGTCACTTCAATTGGCTTGAGCAGGTGAGGGTGGCAAAGGCTGGTCACCATGAGATTACATTTTTGCTAGGGTTGAGGGGATTGGTTGGGGAAACAGAAAAATGTGTGCTTTTAAGGAGAAACTACTGTTTTTCCTTGGACAAAGCTATGGGATCATGGAGAAATCTTGTATGCCCTATAAAAATTTTTTTCTAAATCATGGGTACACAAACTCTTCCTTTTCCTGTTTGTTCAAAAAGATGCGGATAACACCATTACTTTATAAGTTGGGTGAGAGAAAAAGTAAAAGAAATGACTGGAAAACTTTTCATTTTTTTTTCCCCAACAGTTATGAGGAAGACATAATGTGATGTGATCTTAAGTGAGAATTTCCCAAAGTCCCATGGAAAAGGGGAAAACTGAAGGAGAGCTTCAAGAACCACAAAGACTTGGGTTTTGCATCTTGCCAGAAAATCTGCCCTGTTGGTAAAAGCCTGGGGTAGCGCTGGCAGGACCTGACTCAGCAGAGAAAATGCCACCCACAGGACCGGACTCTGCTTCCGCACTAGTGGAACACCCCTGTTTTCTCTGGAGGTTTCCCACGGCCGGGTCAATACCCAAGTCTCTCAGATGGGAAACTGGATTTTTTGAAAATTAAAATTAAACAAAGTTGTATAACATTTAAAAGAAGCTTACAATTATAATGTTTGGCTTTCTACATGGGCTTAAAGTCAATTTTCTGTTGAATAAATAATATTCACCACATATTAACCACCTAATAGTTTTCAAATGCCTCAAACAGCCATCCCATCATTCTGAACAGAATCTCACATTTTTTTTAAAGATCGCTGCTAAAAGATGAGGGGAAACAGAACCATTAAAAAGAGGAAGCAAAACATGGTTCAAAGCCTGTTTCCATGAGCTAATGCACACTATTGACTAATAGTCAAAGGAATCCAGTCTATACCGAGATGAAGTATGAGGTTAAGGCAGGTGGCTGGGAGAAGTTAGAACCCACCCCCTCCTCCATCGCATTACTTTATGGTCGAAGCTAAAGAGATAGAGAGAAATCAATGAAAGTTTTGTTGATCTGACACGGGAACTTGTGCACAGTAAAATGGAAGTTATATATCCGAGTTCATCTGCTGGAAACTGCCAGTCTCACACTAATTGTACGAGTATGTAAATGTATCTGTGTTGAGTGTGTGTGTGTGTGTGTGTGTGTGTATACAGCATGAAGCTAAGAATTCTAAAAGAATTTTAAGAATTATTTCTGGGTAGATGTACTTCTGCATAGATATTTTTATCTTTTTTTCCTTCCAGAACGAAGTATTTCAATGCAGTAATTCGAACCCCACAAAAATTCGGTTGTTTTATGTTAAAATGTTTGCAAACTGAATGGTGGTTTCTAATGGAAAACTAATTTCTTCCCCTAATCGTAAGATAACAATTTGCTATCATATAATTTGCTACAGTTTTTTTAATGTAAATAAAATCTCTCATATTTGTAAAAACTCAGTTGCAGAAAGTGCTGAAATGTTTCCCTGTTGCTTCCGATGCTGGCCAGCAAGTGGTTTGATCACAGCAGCCAGAGAGCAGGTGCAGAGTTCAGAACTGCAAATTGGTTACACCTCCTATCAGTAAAAGTAGGGCTCAGATGGCCATCTTTTCCCAAATCACAGTTCGCCTTTGCTAAGTCTTCACCATGAGAAACAGGTGTGATTCAGAACAAACATCAGCAGTTTAGAAATGATATCCTTTCCCCACTAGTGATATACATTGTGGGTATGTGACTGGAATATTTAAAACACCTGTTCACCTGGAACTAAGCCAAATGTGTAATACGTTAGCGTGTGCTTGGCTCGCTTCCAAGAGTATGTATCGTTACTACCATGAAAATACTGAGGGAGATAGGGCAGAGATACTTAAAGTTTCGCCCTAGAAGCAAGGCGCAATATATATATTTTATTGTTAACAATATCATCACACTAAGCACTGTTGACTGGCTAGTACTTTAATGAAATCAATTATTTAATTTCGTGTCGGAAAAGAAACAGGCAGCATAGGGACCCTCTTGTCTTAGCCTTGCTAATTACTTCCATTATCTTGAAAACTCCATCAACCTCCTCACAACCCTCCTTCCCTGCCTCTCTCTCTCTCTCTCTCTCTCTCTCTCTCCATCTCTCACTCTCTTGCTCTGTCATTGTCTAACTACGCTCTTCCTTGGATATAAAGCAGTTAAAGGGGTACACAAGGGAATAAATTATATCTAACTCTTATCTATTAGAGTTCACCAACAAAACTTGGGAAAGCCCCTCTATTTGACGGGGTCCCCCTATTTTTTTCCAACTCTGTTTTGACTTAATAGAATTCCTTTGTGATTCCTAGTTTTTTCCTCTCTCTACCTTTTCCCTAGTTTTAAAATCTGCATAGTGAGGATGTTACCTCTGAAGACTTTCATAACTTTATTACACAAGAAATAGATATGCATGTATTATATATAATAATTTACAACATGACATTTTTTAAATGTAAGCACAAAATATACTAGATTTCAGTGTCCAAAGTGTATATACAAAACAGAGTAAAGTTTAAAAATTTTGCCTAAATTGACATATGCAAGAAGCAGCAGCGTGGAAGGAAAGATATGTGTGAGATCATGTACCCAACATGTGCTAATGGCTGTATGCGTACATTATGTAAGTTAATTCTTACAGAAAAGCCAGAAGTGAGATTTATTATCCTTATTTTACTGCTTAGGAACCTGAAGTTCAGTGGAAGTTCAGAAACTTGCCCAAGATCACAGAGTTTATGAGAGTTGTAGAAACCAGGTTTGTCTGACTGTGAAACTTGTTGTGTCTGTCCCTTCTCCTATATCACCTTGTCTTACCCTGAAAGGGCTGGGCTTTTAGATTCTACACATGAAGGTGTAAGAGTAGAGCTTTTACACTTGGCAGTGTCGTATCAAGAATCCTGACCTGTTTATGTGGTCATTAAAAGGGCACATAATTCATTAGAAACTTCCGAATTTATAGATTTTATTTTTCAATTTAATCTAGAGAAGCTCATATTGTTTAAAATAAATTTCCTGAGGCCTCTATAATTTGCTTCTTTAACACTCTGCATCAGATAAATAGTCCTCAGTCAGAGAAGTGAATGTGCACATTATCAGTGCAAATTCAAATTATATGCACATTTCAAAAGCAATTTGTTTTATATTTTAAATATGTAAGTATAGTGAAAGGTTTTAGCCTTTTTAGTACACACGCATATACATATTTGTAAAAATTAAAATATTTTGGCACTTCCACTTTTTACAACACTTTTTACTGCTTCTGTCTAGAGACAGTTACATTTTCCAGCAGAAACTTCTTCCAGAACTGGTTGTCATTATGCTATTCTACTGGTGTAGACCATAGGTTGTCCTTCTTGTACTGTTGTATGGCATCTAATTCCACACCAAATATTCAGAGTGCCTGATTTACCTGCCTCCTCTTCCTCACTGACTGTGACACCTCTCTTCTTTTTGCTTGTGACCATTCTATTCATATCAAGCCAGTATCATACCCTCGTTTCTTTTTTCTTGTGACTCTTTGCATAACTGGTCTTTTGAAAGGTTTACCAACATCCTTTTCAGTTCATATGCGTCGTTCTCAATTGGACTTGTTTGAGCCTAAAAATGACTATCATGGCTGCCTTTCCTGACTTTTTAAACTCCTTCTTCCCAGCGGTTATTACTTGATCACACAGTATCGGCAGCAGCAGCAGCATTACCATCAATCTTACTACATGCCAGACCCTGTTCTAAGCATTTTACAAATGTTCGTTCATTTAATTCTCAGAACGGCTGTGTACTAGGCACTATTATTAACCCCTATTTACAAATGATGGAGTTAAGACAGAGAGAGTCTAAGTAATTTCCCCAGGGACATACGACTAAGAAGTGTTGGCGATGGGATAAGAACTCAGGCAGTCTATCTCTTGAAACAACGTCCCCAGCACTATGCTATATGCTGCCTCTCCCAAATATCTCATTGTCCTCATTATGTTGTTTTGGCCACTTGATTCCCATGTGTATTTTCTACCTTCGCTGGATTGTTTGTTTCGTGAGATCACAGACCAAGCTTGTATCTCTCCTCGCGTCACTATGGAGTTCCATACATTCTAGGAATCTAATAATTATTGCTTGAATAAAAATATCTACAGATAAAAGGGGAATTAAAATTCTTAAAATATACATAGTGAACGGCCACTTTTAGATTTGAAGGTAAAAGTATAATTACAATTTTTCATGCACGAATTAAATAATTCGCAAAATAAATCCAAATGCATTGATTACTGATAATGAAATGGCCATATTAATTTCTTTGCTCTTCTATTTAACAGTTCTCAACTGTCATTCTAAGCATTTGATACATAGAATAAGCATACTTCCTCTTGTTTAAGCCAACCTGCCTGCATTATTTTGGCTCCTGTTACAGATAAATAATACTGTAGACATTTCAAATCTCAAATGATTAGAAGACAGTCAAATCGATATCACCTACATAATACATACAAGATGATGCAAATTTTATAGCAAAGAAATTAATAATTAATTTATATCTGTTTACTGTAACAAAAATTTGTTGTCAGCTTTTTTTGAAGTTTAACAATGCTTGAGCCAATATGGATAAATTATATATGAAAATATCACTGTTTAAGGTAAAATGCTGTTAAAATAATTGTATTACTTAATGTTTATGAATGTTATATAATCTATTATATGTAGTATATCATGCACTATCTTTTCTGTTTGATAATCTAGTATAGCTACTATAGCTCATATTACTATTATATCTAGCAATATTAATTTTTTTATTTCAGCAATCTAAAAAGCCACCATTTTCCACATTACAAAGCTTTTGCCAAAGAGTCAGAAATGAATAATATAATATCAAAGGTAATCATTCCCCAAATCGAATTTATTCTGCATGGCACAAATGACTCAACAATGATAATTTTGTTTAAAAAGTGTGCATATAAAAGGCTTTGTCCCTGGAATATAGCTCTAAGTGGCTCACTATCTAGGTTGAAAATGGTTTTGCAGGGTTGTATGTCCTATTTTTCCATGCCTGCAGTAAAGATACAATATGGGAATTCAGCTTGGTAATTACTAATACACCACACAGACACAATTACACCCTGTGTGCTGCATAAAGGAATCACTTGTGGTCGCATCCATTACAAAGAGCAGTAGGGGGCCAACAGGCAAGACGACAAAATTCTTTACAAGACGGAAGGAGAATAGAAGAGTCGATGTACACAGATACAAGGACCTTGATTCTTCTAGCAATGATTTAAGCCTCTTTCCATCAATTATCGTCCTTTGTCTCAAGAGTCTTATCACCAGCAGCATTACAGGAACTGAACATAACAATGCTCAGACCCATATAACCCCATGAACTGTGCTGACATTTCCACACCCTGTTGCTATGTTTGACCTGGTTATTTCAGATTACTTAAGCAAAACAAAATAGGGGAGAAAAAGCTGTCACCATTGCAAAACCTGCCTCTCTCTCGCTGTCTATATATATATGTGTATGTATTTTTTTTTTTAGGGCTTACTCAGAATTCCATTTCTTGAAACTGAAAGCCATCCTACTCTCGAAGTGTTATTTTTCAAAGTAGTTTCTACTCCATTTTAAAAAGTAAAAGTGGAAATGTGCTTGGGTGAAAATTATAATTGGAAGAAAGAGACCAAATATTAGTATATCAAGGGGATATATACTGAACAAGAGAATTTCATGTCTAAGGGAGCTAACTAAAGTGAGTCAGCTGCTCTCTTGAGTTACAATGAGTCACAGGAATAATTTCTTGCTGTGAAACTCTTCAGAGTTTTAACTGCCAGCAGTAAGCAGTTTTTATTATAACAGCGTTTCCTCTGTTAATTATTACATGATGTATATTATTTTATAATACTTTCATTTAAGATGCTCTTTTAAAATACATCTTACAATTATGAATTTTTAAGACCTTAGGAAAGTTAGTTATTTATGGCAGTTTTTCAGGTTCCGTGAAACAAAGCCTTGTCTTTCAGAAAATGTTTACAACCTATGAGGGGAAAAAAAAAGTATCCTGGGGCTAAAATGTTTATTGGCACCTAGAAGTCTGAAGAGAGAGTCAGGCCTGTGGTTTTTTGAGGGCACTTTATCATCGCCAGCGTTCTCAAAGGTTTCTCTGAATGAATAGAACTGGATTAGTCAGCCTTCTATTCCACGCCTAGTCCTCTCCATTTTCCTTGGCACGACTGAGAGCCAGGCTATTTTTAGTTAAGCAGTTTTCTATTTTTAGACAACTACCAGTTAGAAGACATTTGCTAGGGAAAAATTAAAACACACACACACACACACACACACACAAAGGGAGGAGGGAAAGAAGCTTCCCTCCACATATTGTGAAGCAGCCTTCAACCTGTAACTCCAGGCATTTCAGCTGCTTTCAATCTTGGAAAAATAAAGAAAAATTCAGAGTTCAGGGTTTTAAAAATAAACCTAGCCTCTGGCAAACAGACCAAAATACAACAAGCTGTTACTATGTGAAACAGTGACTATGAAAACAAAGAACATTCTCCAATGATTAAGCGGAGAGAAAAGTTGAACGATTAGGTTATAAGAATGTTGCACAGGCATGTAACAATTTTCCAGCCTCTCAGCCAGATGTATCATGTTTTAGAATTTAGAAGGGGGAAAAAACCCTCATCTGTAAAGTTAAACTTAGGATGTGGGATGCGACTTTAAGGTTCAACCTTTTATCAAACTAGAAGGCAATTACATTCACTGCATTTTTCTAACATTTATACTCTACGGGATTTCTCTAGAAATTATAACCATCTGTTTACAGAAAAACCATACATTAAAAAAATCCAGAGCCGATAGGAAACCAAAATAAAGGCTGCTACATATACATACTACCTATATGTGTGTGTGTGTATGCATTTAATGTCTATACATCATTACATTTATTAGTCACACTTTTGCTTTAAATGGGAATAATTGGGAAAGAGTGGCTTAGCATATCACTTTATTTTACTTATCATTCAAGGCCATGCCTTCATCTAAAAGCCACCATGAGATGTTTTCAAGTGCTTGCAGTTGTAATTACTTTCTTTCTCCTCTGTTAGCCCACTGCATTTTGCCTATGTCTTATCATGGTTCCGATCAGTGGGAATCATAGTCACAGATGCATCACCAGTAACTAGCACAATGCTTGGCAAATGGTCTTCATGTTCACCAATATCTGCTGAATGAAAGAACAAATACTGTGTATGTTTTGTCCACACTGGGCTACTGGCCCTGGAGGGCAGTGAACACGTCATAATCATTTCATTTCCCAGGGCACTAAGCACAATGCCTTGTACATAAACTTCATAAATGCTTGTGGAAAAGAAAAAAAAAATGAATTCACTGACCTTTGTTAGATCTTCTTAACTTACGTAAAATGTTGTGGTTATTTATATAACAATGCAATATTTATTAAATGATATACTTATTAGTATAAAATGTTACATAATCCCAAATTAAGATTTTGCTGCTTCTCTCTCTTTTGGTTAACATTCTTTATTCTTTGATCTTTTCCCTTTGCTTGGAAAATAAAACCAACTTTTACAACTTAACAGTTTACAATGGGCTTTGACACCTTCTATAACCTGCAATCCTCACGACAGCCCTGTGAGGAACTCAGGGTAGACAACACTAACTCAGGGGAGGAACCAGAAGCACAGCAAGATTCTATAACTTGCCCCCAGGTTAGAGAATGAGTGTGTGATGTTGCGGTAACTAGAACTTCATTTTTAATCTCTATCTTTCCTCCAAATTTGTGGGGCTTTTGAAGTCCTATTTCCTAAAAGCAAAATTTAAAAGATGAACTCTCATAATAATGCTTCAACCATATTCTTTAGAAAAATCACCATGCAGCTTTCTTTCTCCCACATGAAATTAATTCAGAACCACCAGAGTTAAGGAGAACCAATCATGAAGTCTGGATGCAGATAAAATTCCACACATACCTAATTAGGAAAAATCAGAAGAAACTGTGTACACACACGCTTGTTTCTTTCCTGTTGGAAAAGTTCAGAACGGACCTCGCTTGTTTCTACTCCCTGACCACTCCTCTTTCCTTCCCTTCTCCATGTTTTCTTCTTCCTCAGGGCAATTTCAGCCTCAGTGTTCCCTGCAATCACATTGACTTTAACAAACATTCTGTTCCTCGGGGTAAATGCTGACTGAATGACTCAGCGTTCCTGGTTGGGTGTCTCTACCCTGGCACAGATCCTGACACACAGTGGGCGTGCTGTAAACGCCTGCTGCAGGAATGCAAGGTAAAATAGCCACTTGCAACCTCTCCAGTTTACATGTCCTTTATTAGGTTGCAGCCATCAACCACCATGCCAGTTATCTGAATGAACAAGAGCACTAGATTCACCGGTTTCACTATTTACTGTCCAATAGAAAGTTTCTTCCATGATGGACAGTTCTATATGGGAGCCACTAGTCACGTGTGGCTATTGAACATTGGAAATGTGGCTAGTGACACTGAAGAACTGAACCTTTAATTTTACTTAATTTCGATTAATTTCTATTTATATAGCCACATGTAGCTACCTTATTGATTAGTGCAGATCTGTATCATTTCACTGAAATCTGGTTATATTATCCAAAGGGAATTCATAATGACAGAAATTACTGCGTTTATAATTGTCATAACATAGTTGCTAAATATATCATTTCCTTCCAAATGTGTAGAGTAACCTTGAAAGGGGTTAGGTTTCTGGAATTAAAAAATAACAGAGAGTGCTGTTGGTTTTAGATTAGTAGCTCATACTCAGGGTAACTCTGATCTCTATTTTTCTCTCTAAGAAATGGTTTCCTTGAGGTCATAGTATGGCATCTGTGTATGGCTAATAAGTAATTTGCATGCTATTTTGAAAAATAAAGTATCTAATTCAGAAATTGTGAAATAGGAGTTACTATTATTAATTCATATATTTGCTTTTTTGTCATAATTGTTTTTAGATGTGGGGGAAAAAACCAAACACCCATTGTACAGTTTACTGTTTACAGTGTTTCTTATCTTAGAACAGAAGATCTAAACAGTTACTGAGTTTATTTACTAAAACATAAAGATAAGAGATTTAATTGATATGAAGAGGCTTTCAGAATCTAATTAACCTCCCAGTTAGTCATTAACTCTATGACCTTTAGAAATAATTGACAGAATTATTTTTTTCCCTTATTCAGAATTTCTTTCAGGTGGCTAAATTTCAGGGCAACACAGAATACACAAGGCCATTGAGACATGACTGGATAATAAGCCAAACAGCTATTGGTAAAATGGGATATATTTCTGTAAATATAATCTATCCACCTAATTTGTTGTATACATATGCAGCATTTACCTAATTATAGTCTTTCAAATGATTGAGTTTTATGACGTCTTTTCCCAGAATGTCCTAAGGATTATTTTGACCAGGAGGATAATGAAGAAAGTACAGCTGCCACTAGCCCTCTGCACGTGCACCCTGGCACACAGACACACGCCCGTCACACCTCCTGACCGAGTCTGGACTTAGAATCTTCCTCAGTGTGGGCTCCCAGCAGCCACTGCCAAGCAATGAGCGCTCACAAAGGAGGGGCCCGGGCCAAGGCCAGGAGATGCAGCGCTCACAACCAGCATCACTCACCTCATTGACCATGATGGGCCTTTCGTATCGCACTTCCAGAGAAACCTAAGTAAGGCACTTGCTTTCAAGAATTAGTTTCACTGAATATCATTTTTAAGAAACTGTTTTATAGTTTGATCTAATAGATTTTAAGGCAAAATCTATTTTATGGTATGACTGTGACCCTCGGTAAAATAAATGGTCAACAGATGCACTTTCAAACTCCATGCTGAAGGAAATGAATGTTTGGAAAGGGAAATCTAGATCCTTGCTATTTGACGTTTGCTTTACAGGCCAGTGGCATGAGTGTCACCTGGGAGCTTCCAAGAACTAAAGAATGCTGAGCCCTGCCCCATAGAATGCAAGAATCCCTGATGATGCAGACTGGGCCATAGGCGTTTCGTTTGAGATCCACGGATCCCCCCTTCCCAAATCCTGGCCAAAGTACCAACAGATCGCTTCTCTCTTCTCCAGGAAATCAAAGCACTATATGTTGGTCTATAGGTCCTAGACATTCCACCAGTAGCACAAGCTATATTTCTACTTGGCTTCCTGTGTCTTTTTATTTTTTTCTGATATAGGAACAATATTTATTCATCTCTGGTTCACTTGAAAGAGTCTCACTTATATTATTAGAACACATCTGACTTCGACAAAGAAAAATTTGTAAATTTTATTTATACTATAATGATCATCAGTAAGTTGATAATGTATTGAATGTCCACAATGTGCCAGATGTTGAGCTGGCAGCTAGAGTTACAGAGATGAACAAAACATTGTTATGTCCTTCAGGGAAGGGAAAGAGATTTGTAATTAAAACAACAACAACAAAAAAATGCAACAATGGAGTGAAGAAATTGAAATAATAAACACTCCTTCAATGACAAGAGCCATAATCTTTTATTCTGACTCTAGGCAAGAATCAGAATTATTCCTAAAACTTTACTTTTGAATATTTCATGACTGTATATTCAGGAACTAATCCTGAGAAAGTAAGAATATTCAACTCTCTTATATCTTATTTGATACCTTTTACAGACAAATAATGTTACTTGGGTGCTATCAATGGCTAGAACACAACCTTTGGTCCAAGTTCCACATGCCATGAAATCTGTAAATATCATTAAAAATGGACAATTATGATCCAGGCTATATATTTGTCTCCTTTCACTTCCAGGCATTGGGAATGGGGGAACCACATAAGGACTTTAGTTTGCTCTAGTTCAAGAAGGTTCATGTAAAATAATGATGATGATAAAATAGCAATGACTAATACTGATAAAGAAGTTATATTACCGACAAAAGGCTGTATTTCAAAACGTGTCTTTTCTCCTTCGACTATTATTAAATAATTCTCTGCTGACTCTGTGTTAGTCCTAATGCCTACGAACTATTAGAGCTGTGCAATACCCAGAAATTCAGTTTTATTGCCTTGTGCACATAACTTAACTACCACGCACATTAGTATTTGTTCAACAATGAGTATTTTCTTAATAAATGAGATGTGAAGCAGCTTTTTATGTTTACAAAACAGGCAAATTAAGCAAGAGCAATATTTTAAAAAAGAAATGGCTCTTCAAATTTGATCTATAACAATCATTGTGGTATAGTTACAGGAAATACGAATACGTTTAAAAATTTTTAGACAAATTTCTTCTTTTAGATTTTGGAGAACAAATACAAATATGATTTACAGGTACTGATAAACGTTGTTTAAAGCTATATAAACAAAAAAACATGAAAATTCAGGAAAATATGCCCAAACTATTTTTTAAACAAAATTACTTTTTTCCCCTTTCCCTTGGAAGCCTCAACATTGAAGGTTTAAATCTTTATAGAGTATACTAATACTCTGTTCATTTTTCAATACGATCTATTGAAAAACAATTATATACTTGGTTTAACAGAGGACAGGGCAGGCTTACTGAGTCACTAGCGATAAGAACTATTTCAATTACATTATTTTTGTTTTGTTTTGTTTTTTGGTTTTTTTTAAGAGCCAAGGTCTCCCTCTGTCACCCAGGCTGGAGTGCAGTGGCGAGATCATAGCTCACGTCTAGGCTCAAGCGATCCTCCTGCCTCGGCCTCCCGAGGAGCGGGGACTACAGGCACTCGCCTCCACGTCCGACTTCAATTACAATTTATGGTAAACCTAAAAAGGATTTGTAATGTACCTCAAGATTATTATTTCTCTAAATTCTTTCATAAAAACGACTGCTTTTCTGAAGAAATTAATTTACTAACTATAAAGTTAAATACTGGTCCAATGTTGCTTCAAATACATTTAAAATAGTGACAAGAAAGACCTATCAGCTTCAAATTAAAAACAAAACAAAACAAAACAAAACAAAACCAAAAAAACCCCTTCAGCACACATGGTGTCACCTCGCTCACACGGTTAGTGCTCCCTGTCAGTTTGGACAACGTGCAAGGGCTTTCTGACCAGATCGTAAATTTACTGATTGGCTCTGTGGTTACCGGTGCAGTGGTAAAATGTACTTTTAGTTTTATGGTGAGTGTTTTAGTTCCAAATTGATGCCTCTCCACGTGAACATTTATGCTCTGAATTCTAAAATCACAAGGCTACACAGTTCTTTACTTCCAAAATGCTCTCCTCAAATTTTATATTGAAGAATTAATCTCGTTGTTAATTTAAAAACACAATGAGTTTAAATACCTCCCTCCTCAACTTTCAATCTAGGCCAGTGCTGTCTCACAGAACTCTCAGTGATGATCGGCTGTTCTGCATCTTCCCTGCTTGCGTGTGGCTACTGAACACTGGACATGCAGCCAGTGCAACTAAGGAACTGAACTGGACATTTTATTTCATCTTAATTCTTTTAAATGTAAACAGTCACGTGGCTAGAAGCTACTGTATTGGAGAGTACAGATCTCAATTATTCTGAGTGTTTTTTGATAGTGCTTTGATAAACTATCAAATTTTAATGAATTGTTTCACTGGAGCTATAAAACAGTTTTTCATACTTTACATGTGTAACGTTACGCCATTTGATCACTTGATTATATGTCTCTCTCCCCATTTGTTTACTCTATATTCTGAGGACCTAAAACTCTCCAGGGCTCATGTTAAGCACTGAGAATATGATCGTGAGCAAAACGCGTACAGTCCCTGCCCTTCAAGAGTTTAAAATCTAATGTGGAGCAGGCAACTGGATAACAACTTCAACAGTGCTTTGATGGGGAAAATAGAACAAATTATTACTTTCATGTAAGAGAGGGCCGAATGCAAGTTACAGAGGGCTTCAAGGATGACTTTCTAAAAGTATAAATTGAGACCTGACTTGAATGTAGGATAAATAACAGCCAAGCTAAGACCTAGTAAGGAATTTGAAGCCAAAACAAATGAAGTTTGGAGAGATTGAAGGATATAAACATATTCAGTGTGGCTCGAGTATAGGATGTGGGTGGTGGTAGGGAGATTGATGGGAGGGAAACAGCAAAAGGTGAGGTTGAAGGGAAAGAGAGATACAGGGGTTAGATCATACATGGCCTCGTGAGCTGTCTTAAGGACTCGGAGTCTTCGAGGAACTTAGATTATGTATCTATCTCTGGGCATTCCAGGGCATGTAGCACACAGCAGAAATTCAACAAATCTTTGTTCAGTGAATGATTGAAAGATGGAAAATCCACAAACGATCAAACAAATAAGTGAATGTGCTTGTTCTCTTAAGAAAAGTATCTATGTATAATATACATCTATACAGTATGCATAAAATAATTTTATATACCTATATTTTTATAAGTATAAAATTGGAAACATTGCTTTAGGTATAATGAAAGTTCAAGTAAGATAGACGTGTTTTCATATTTTATTATACATCCTTTCCCCAATTGTGTGATACCAAATTTGTGAAGTGGAATAGTGGAATTTGTTCGATTCCACTATTCACTGCATCAACAAAATTGCACTCGCCAATTTTCACCAAACTAAGGTAGTTAGCTTGCTGATAACTTTCAGTAGCATTGTGAGGCAATAAAAGTTATAAGCTATTTTAAAGCCTTTCCAGTCCCAATTTAGGCCTTAATTGTTACTATGTAAGGAAACATTTTGCTGCAACAACTGTTCCTAGATGTCTCTAAATCCAAACAGGAGTCGGGATTCAGGTGACAGAAAATAAAATTTTAGTAAACACTTTACCTCTCTCTTTCTCTTTCTCTCTCTCTCTCTCTCTCTCACCCCCCCCCCGCCCCCCCCACACACACACATTCTTGCCTGTTCTTGCCTCTGAAAATAAAAGCCAATAATCCTCTATTGAGACAGTTGTGAATCAAAGGTTCCTTCTGCAAGAGTTACATCCGTCTTTGGCTTTTCTGGAGAGCAGCAAAGGGCCTTGTGTTTTACTCCCCTTCCACACTAAATCACTGGACTACTGGCCCAGGCTTGATGAGCTGCTCATCAGAATCACTGAGTCACTGACGGGGTGAGAGGTTCATTCCTGCATGGGTGCTAAGTGATGCTCCCATATGGGTTTTGTGGTTAGAAAACACATGCTGGATGTAGAGGTAACCTGTCTGGGGCCTCCATCCCTCCCAGGACCACCTGGAATGACCCGGCAGAACACATGACCTGTCTGAATGAGTTCTGTCAAATTGTTCAGGCTACGTCTTCATTTCTGCAGCTTGTACTGCATTAATGAGGTTATTGCTCCTTTGCCCTCCAATTGTTCCCAAGCTGATTTTTGCATATATGTCTTACATCCTTAACAAGAGTGCCCGTCTTCTGCTGTTTCAGAATTCCTTACAGAGTGCTGCACATAAGCTGGTGCTTGTTAAATCATTGCTAAGTGAAGCAACGGCCTCTAAGCACTTCCTGGGGGACCTGCATCCTTCAGATCATCCTGCAGTGCTCAACAACCACATCTTTCAGGAACAGGGCCCCACATAAGGCAGTAGGGTCTGTTCTCTTAGACAGCCAGGAGAACAAAGGGTGGGGCTATTGAGGAAGTGATGGAGGGAGCAGTTCCATAACACCATCAGAATCCCAACTGAGTTTCAACCATCTTGTAAGCTAGCAAATTTGGGAAAATATTCAGTATACTTGTCATAGAGTTAAATAAAATGGACTTTCTTCAAAGGAAGTGCTTTTAATATAATAACTGTTTTTGTTTTTTTTTTTAACCAATGGATTAAAAATTTAACACATTTTCTAAATCTGGCATATTTATATATTGTATCTAAACAGATATTCAAGTTGCATTATAATATAATAGCAAAAAAAAAAACTATCTCAGTCTGTCTGTTAAGCCTTTGTGAGTCTTTGTGCCATTGTAGCAGTAGTGCTAATTATCAAGCAAAGACATGATAATTACGCAGAGCTTTTTTGCTAAAAGAAGGAATCTTTTTCAACACCCACGCACTGCACAATTTCCTATGGCCCTGTAACACTACTCTGGTATGGCCTAGAAATTTGTATTTCAGTCTAAATGCTGGGAATTATATTATTTCTCTCTGCCCCGATCTTTTCGCCTTGTGAGTAAACTGTTTTTAGAGGGTTAAGTGAGAGGGGTAATGGTCCAAAGGGGAAATATAAAACTAATGACCCTTCATGAAACATATTATGCTCCTCATTAAACTTACTCAGTTAAATGTATTCCATTAAATTAAAATAAATAGGATTTAAAATTTTACCCAGGAGTAGTAAACTGTCTTAACTTTCAACTTTATGTTAGATCCATTCTAAGAATGGATTCCTCAAGTCCCTGATGTATCATAGGTTCGTAGCCTCCAACACGATTTATGTCTTAGTGCTGCAGAGGTTTTCAAATTTAGTGTCTAAGAACTACTTGGGGAACTTGTTACAAATGCAGCTTCCAACCCAGATCCCCTCTTCTCCACCAAGTATCTCAAGCATCCTAATTTCAATGATCAGCACGTTGAAAAATACTCCGCATGGGGGTGATATAAAATTTTATCAAGGTTAGAGGTCTCACCTTCTTTCTCCATCATCTCTGCTATTACTGAAATGCGGAAAAGCCAAATACGTAAGGGATATGTTATTAAGAGAGTCGGTAAAACAGACTCACAATGTGTTAGACTTATATGTTATGTTCATCCAAAGAATTGAGCCACTGAATCTCTAGATTTGGCCTAGGAGTTCCAGAATGGCTTTTTGAGAGATTCAGAGTTTTAACCTATTGATGTTAAATGCAAAAAAAAAAAATGGAGCTGCCGCTTTATTCTTTTTTTTTTATAAGTATTACTTTAAAAAAATTATAATGTTGCAAAGGACTTTCAAATTCAGGGCCTTATTTCTGAGATGAGAAAAACCTCGTCTCAGAGAGATAGCTAACCTTCCACACAGCATGACAGTGCAAGTTGGGATTCAAATGAAGACCTCTGACTCTTAAAGAAGTCTGACTTTCAAATATACACTTGACCAAGAATATGAAATTTTCATGTAGTATGTAAAGTTTTAAGTTGTTTAAGTCATATAGTATACTACTGAGCAAAATCCTGAGAAGATGCATTTTCTAGATTTTAAACTCTTTTAAGAAAGCAAATTTTGCGGTCAACGTATTTTCCAACTGGTTCAATATGGTTCTACCGTATTTCACATTACATTAGGGACTCCAGCAGTTCCAGTCTAATGACAAATTCCAATTCAAATTCTTTTGTAACTCTGATTTTTTTTGTAATGGTTTTAGTAGTGAGATGGAGTTTTGTGTATAGAGTTGTTGGGGTTTGTCGTTGTTGTTGTTTGAGACAGAAAGTATCACTTTGTTGCCTGGTTAGCGTGCAGTGGGGTCAGCATAGCTCACTTCAACCTCCAACTCCTGGGCTCAAGCGATTCTCCTGCCTCGGCCCCCAAAGTGCTAGGATTACAGGTGTGAGCCACTATGTCTGGCCTGTGTTTTGAATTTCTGTTAAATATGTGTAAGGGCACACACACATTCAGATTCAAAAGCACCTATGATACCTGACAACCAACTACTTCTGTTCACCTTCACGTTTATGTATTTTCACATTTATATGTGTATGTGAATAAAAAACTATCTGAAATGCATAGCAATACATAGCAGGCAAATTTCATGAACAATTTTAAACTTCAAGATCAAGGCAAGCACACATTCAAATGATCAGTTGATGAAAAACTAAAATGATGCATAGTATTTTTAAAGTATATATCACATTAGGTCTATTTATCATTCATTTTTTAAATTTTATTTTTACATATGGGTACATAATAGTTGTATATGACTTTTGTTCTCTGAAATTATTTGCTTATCCTTGTTAGGCAAAAAAAAAAAAAAAATCAATCAATCAGCTCAATACTTTGGAAAAACTTCCAAATAAAAGCAAAGAAATGAGAGTTGGTCTTAGATAATTATAACAGATAAAAGGGAGATGGATGTGGAAGGCACATTAATTTGATCAGGATTAGTATTACATTTTTTTATAATATGGAACCAGTCTAAGCAATGGCACGAATGATGAGTAATCTGGCAAACTGACTCTCGGTACATACTTTTGAAACATTTATTAATTTCCTTTAAATTCTGGGAAGCAGGCACAATCTAGGAAACCAAGAGCAGACAAAAAGATGAGAAAAATAGGCAGATGGGAACCATTCTCATTTTACCTCTTTCTTTTTGGTTTAGTAGTCATTACTCATGAAGGGTCCTGCAAGGTATTTACACAGGATACGTGTTGAAAGTATTTAAAAAGTTTCAACCAAAATTGTAGGGCACGTTATTTATGCTAATGAATCTAAAACATTTTTAAATTTCAACATGACGCTTATTTGTTTTTGGCAGAATAAAACGTTTTAAATTTGACTTCGATTAAATACTGAGCTAACATTTAGAAGTTTATTTTCATCTGATTTTTGAATCTATGTATTTTAGTAGTTTTCATTGCTTATAAAATGATACAATTTTGGGGAAAAACATTTCTAGGAGAACTGTCTTTACTCTTTCAGCAAGAAAGCACTCAGAAGAATGAATTAGAAATGTGAGACATAATGTGAAAGACCGAATGTGTAAGGTTGGGGTGTGTTCATTTTTAAACATTTTTTTTCCTTTGATGCTGCTGGGAAACTGTTATATACTTAAAAGAAATCATCAGGAGTCATCTACAACATGGCTGAGTTATCCCCTGGCCACAGTTCCCATCCTGGTATCCTGATACACGGCCGTGGACGATGATCACTCTGCGGCACAGAATTTGACACTGGTACTTGATGCCCAGCAAAGCACCAGCTCGTGCATTGTCCCTGTCCTCATAGCACGTCGTATCAGGAAGGGTGGAGTAACGGTTGGGAAAACGACCCTGGTATATCCATGGGCCTACGAACATCTTAGGAAAAGGAAGGTGGTATGAATATGTGTGTGGGGGCGTGTGTGTGGTAGGGAGGCCCAAACACCCGCGGCTCTGCCGAAACTCGGGGCTCACCCACATGCTCTCTCACCTCCACGATGTCTGAGTTTGTCCGGCTCTCGTGCGGCTCGTTGTACTCGGTGTACTTGAGCAGCACCTTGTCCATGTCGGTGCTGGCGTACTGGAACAGCTTGTTGGTGCTGTTGAAGATGATCAGCGCGATCTCGCAGTCACACAGCACACTCAGCTCGTAAGCCTTCTTCATCAACCCAAATTTCCTCTTTGTAAATGTCACCTGGAAAAAAGAAGGCAGGCAAGTTTTTTTTTTTAAATTCATGCATGTGAGTTGTTTTTTTTTTAACAGTATTTGTTTTCCTCCACAAAACAATGGTGTGTAGTTGTTAGAGCCTTTGGGCACTAACACGTTTGGAAAGAAAGTAAATAAATCTAAAACTAATTTCTGCTTAGGATTTGAAAATGTGTGATTTCTAGCTTGTTACTGAATGTGAAACTGTAAATGCAAGATTTAATGTATGGTATTTTAATGAAGGTGACTAGGAAACTGTTCATGTTTCTTTGAGCAATTTAAGATTCAAAAAAAATAATTTCAGCATGGTTAACATCTTTCCCAATTTGTAAGTTTGGGGCTTGTTTTTTGACCACTTGAAGACTGGACATGACATTATGAACTTAGCATTTTAGATCTGTGTTCAAAGAAACCTTAAAATTGCTTAGTCTCATGCCATTTAATCGAAAACACTTGAAGGGATATGACAGACAACATTGTATTCTGTTTTCTAGAAATCCAGCAGGGCATTGGGAAGTGCATTAGCCATAACACTAGTAGCATTTTGGTTTCATTCTTCTGTGTATCTTTCTTCCCCTCTCAGGCCAGAAACTGTATTGTTAACTTAGACTTTTCGTCTTTTAATCTCGTCTATTACCAAGTCCCGTAATTCCTTCCCTCAAAATATCTCTCAGGTTCACATCTGCCTATTTCCCAGGCGACGCCATCATTCATGTCCTTATCTTGTCACTTTCGGACAGCCTACCAGCTTCCTGTTCTAGATGACCTCCTTGTCCAGAGTCATTGCCTCCTTAATTCATGCCAGTCTGCAAAACCTCACTCTCACACCGCCTGTCTCCTGATGCGCTGTCTACAGCAGCTCCCTTTCCCTAGCTTTGACTACTCCCCACCTGCCAATCCTGCCAAACGCAAATATATATTTCACTCTTTCCAATTTCAACCCTCTTTTGATTAAACTTCAGCTTGTCACTCCGGCCTGCCCACCAAAAAGGCATGAACATTCTTAATTATAAACATTTAAATGATCCAGTGTTTCTCAGCAGGCATTCTGTAGAATATCATTCCTATAAAATACTCCCTAAGAGAAAAGTTCAATGGCCTAACACGTTTGGGAAATAGGGCTCATTGGTATATCAAAGGCTAAGAAGCCTTTCAAACTTGGTTTAACCTGATTTTCAAACCTATTGCTGACAGAAAGTTTGTTTCTTTGCTTATTTTTTTATTTCGAAGAGCACTTTTTAATCATTCTTCAGAACTAGGTTTTTGAGGCACACACTCTGAGAAACAGACTGACTTAATTTATTAATAGCTATCATTTTCAGTAGGAACTATTTAAATTTTTTTCTCACCTTCAAATCCACCCCATCTTGCAGAGGCCAGCTCAGCTTTATCTACCACCTATTTGTGTGTAATTCTTAAATGGGGATTCCCACTCTTTCTCTTTGTCTCCAGATACCCAGTGGACGTCCTCCAGTCCCCCTACATCTACTGAAATGTCCTCGGAATCTTAAACCTTCCGAAGCTCAACCCCATTATCTTCACTCTAGAATCTGCTCTCTCTTCTGGAGTCCTCATCTCACCATAAACTCAGTCATCCAAACTAGAAACATCAGAGCGAACTCTGAATCCCGCTCCCCATCCCCACCCTCATCCCCCACACCTAAATAAATCTGTGTTGACAGGAACTGTGGACTAGCAGACAGAAGACCTGACTTCCCAGTCTCCTCATTCCTCCACATTTTTGTTAATATCTATTATTTTACCTATCACCCTTTATTTTTCCCTAATAGCAATTCTCACATTTTATAATTTGTGCATTTTCTCATGGCTCTTCCACTACGGCACACGTTCCACAAGGGATGTTTTTATTTTGCTCACTACTGTATCTCAGAGCATAGAACAGTAAACACATATAGGCACACGGTTTTACATCATACAGATCTGTGATACAAAAAACTTCATAGAGGAAACTTAAATTATGTGAAGTCTTTAGATATATTGAGTTGATGTATGATACATGAAATTATGTGGTAACTCTTCCCACAAAATTTTTTAGTAACTCATACACGGAAATTTACAAGATAGATTATACTTTGCTTAATAATGATATTATTTTATCACATTGGCATTGACGGTAGCATGGTAGAAAGCAAAGAACATAGGGTTTGGATTGAAAGGACCCTGGATTTGAATGCTGAATCTGCTCTTTGCTAGTCATGAGAAATTCATTCAACCTCTTTGAGTCTGATTTTTCATCTGCAAAATGGAGACAACACCTATCCTTAGGGTTGCTGTGAGGACTGCATAAAAGAATGTATGTATAGTATCAAGTATAGTACTTAGAGTAGATGCTCAATAAATCTTAGTTCCTACCCTTTTCTTAGTCGACTTAGCTGGAAAAGAAGAACTAACAAAATGTATTAGTCTTGGTGAATTGGAGTCCACTGATTACAGCTATTTGAGGATGCTGCTATTACTGATAGGAAGATAAAGCCGAACTACAGAAAGATAAAGCTGAATTATCTGCACTGACCATCCTTTGGAAAATAAAGCATTTAGGTACTTATGAGCCCACATCAGCTAGTCAATATCTACTCAGATATGTTATTTACATTTCAACTGGGACAATTTTTTTTGGTAGTAATTGCCAATGTGTCACCTTCTATTTTATGTTTATTGATTGTCTTTCTAAAGTGCTTCTGATAAAATACAGCTGGTGTTTTATTTTCATATCTGATTATCATACTACCTTAGAAACTGTTATTCTGGTTCATTCAGATGAATCATGATTGATAGTAAGGGTGGGCTCAAGACTAGCTTTTTGGAATGGATAAAGAAGCTTAATCATTAAGTACATAGATCTATACAAAATGTCTTAATATTTCTTTTAGATACAATTTGGATATGAAAATATACCTGCATATCAGTATTTTATTTAGTGAAATAGGCTACAGAATACATTCAATACAGAAGGCAATGACCAAAAATACTTTCATGTATCTAAAACCACTTTTAATCTGACTTCATGACCACAAACTGTAGGTGGAATGTCTCAATACAGTATGGTTTCTGTTGTACTCAAACCTCAGAATTTAGCACATTACAACACTCACCATCAAAGTACATTTCAGTACAGAAATACCATTAAAGCCACTATTTGTGTTTACTTTTAGGTGCTCCTCAACTTTTGTGCAACCAAATAGGCTGCTGCATAATGCATACTTATTTAATAATACCTGTCAAAAAAGTCAGTGCATATAGCTTCTTTTCATTAAAACTAAAAGCTGAAATGATGACTATATTAAACTATGTAAGAAAATCTTCAGAATCTACTCTTAATTGCTCTAAATTTAATTCTATATTATGTTCATATTCTTCATAATATACTCAAAATGTATTTTATAATGCTTTTTCTCATTGTTCATAGCTAGATAAAATTGTTTTTAAGCATTAAGCTTTCTAAAGAGATCTGAGATATTACTCTTCTTTTAAAATATGCCACTCAATGACAAAGATTTCAATTCAGAGCTTTTATACTTAAATATAATAATGCATTGTAATGATTACATTTTTCATAACTTGATAATAGTTTGTAATGGGGACAAGTCCATATTTCTATTTAAATAGCATAGTTTGAAAGTTGGGTGAGACAGAAAGCTGTTTTTACAGTAGTTAGGCAAAGAGCTGCTCTTTCCCAGTGTTTACATCACTCAAAGTGCATTACTAAATTAAATTAAACAGACTTAATATGAGATATCTGCATAGGAAAGCAGAACTACTCTATGAACTTTGACCATTTTATGTATTTTTCTTTACTTTCGGAATCTTTAAACAGTCCCAAATGTAACAATAATATTGTTATTGAGATGTTTCAGTATTAAGTTTTATAGCAACCCTGAGTTTTAAATCCTAGCATAAGGATATGCATTACCTGTCATATGCTAACAATGGCTCTAGAACCTGCTAGATATATGAATCAGAAATTGAAATCAGAATTCGAAATTGAGAAAAGGCACATTCATTAAATACAGCTCCATGCAATTCAGTTATAAAAAATTAAATTTATTCACAAAAATGTAAAAATAATTCAGCCAAGTTTTATTGAGCATTTTTCCATATAACAAACATTATGCTAAGCAATATTTATTGGGCATTCTCCATGTCAGACATTTGTGCTAGATGCTGTGGCTTCTATTACATAAAATAGTATCTCCCTTGTTCATGTCACTTCCTTGGGGCTGAAGAGAAAAGTCACTTAATTCTGTAATGCTTAAAAGATATTTTCTTTATTCGGAATAAAATGCATTACTTGGCCAACAGACTTATATTTTCAGTCATGTCTAATGATCTGAATTTGTATTTTTATCTAGAGTTGGGTAAATTCAGTTTTGTTTTGAGACTGACTTTGTCTCTAGACTGAGCTATTAATAGAAAAATAATAGTTGATATTAATATGACCCAGATGAATATGGACTGAAATCTGCCATACTGTTTTTTTCTTATCTTGTACTTGGTGAAAACTGACTGTGGTGTTACTCCCCTCTGCCTTCCCTCTTGACACTGGCAGGCTCCCACCATGCTGTAAGGCTGAGTTTCAATGCCAACTTTTTCTATGACACTTTCATTGTCAACATTCAGATAAAACTCATTCCTTTCTCATAGTCGTCCTCCAGCACTTTTCACACATCTTTTTTTATCAGACTTATTCTAATATTACACAGTTGGTTGTTTATGAGTTTTCCCCTCCTCCCAGATTTGAATTCCCTGAAGACCCTAACTCAGGCCTCTCACAGACTCTGACCAGTGGACATTCAACGAATATTTGCTGAATGAGTGGATTATGGAATAGAAATACTCTAAAGTCTGAAAGTCTCAATATAATTTTATGTTAGAAATAGATATTTTTTACTTCCCTTTTTTTGAAAATTTAATCTCTCAAAAATAAGAGATTCTAGATACATACGTATGCATACGTTTATTGTACTAAAACATTAAACATTTAGTGACACGAGTCTTAAGAGAAAGTAATTATACTATCTTAGAATTTATAATATAGAAGATAAAGAATGTCTGGAGAGAAATATATATGTATATATGCTGTAGACTTCAAGAAAAAAATATTTCAAAAAGCTCAGAGAAAAGTGGTTTTTATCCCTTGCCTAGATGATTCATCAAGAAGGATGGGAAAGTCTGAAGTTCAAAATTTAATTTGGTAATACAATCACAGGATACAGAGATAAAGGTGAGGATCTAAGGGTTTGCGGTGATTGTGTTCCTTTAATAAAAATTCATTGCACTTTCTGATGAGTTTAGATTTTCAAAGAATATGTATTTGGAAAAGAATCTGATGAAATCCTCATGTACAATATTATATATTTGAGACTGGCTGGTAGTAATTAAGCTGATTTAAATATGACTGAAGAACTATACTTAATGAGGCTGAATTAATTGATCAATGTTAATTTTAATGAAAAGTCTCTAGTAAAGTGCCACAGAGTTCATTCAGTGCCTTTCCTGTCCCAGGCGACATTTTTTATCATTGGTTTAGACAAAGATATGGCAGACATCCTTATCAGATCTGCGTATAACATAAATCTGGGTGATAGAGCCAGACCAATAAATGGTAGAGTTTGTATAGCTCCTTCTACATTCTTTAGAAAGCTGGGGCGCAAACAACAAGGTGAATAAAACAGGAGTAATTTTAAATTGTGAATTCATATTTTTAAAAAAACAATTACACAAGCTCAGGTTGGAGGAAAATTAACATGGGAGCTGCATTTGGGAAAGGTATCTAAAGTCACAATGTTCCATAGTGTGAATTAACCAGCCTACTGATCTTTTTGTCAGTCAGAACCATCTTTGGTGCTATATTCAGTTCTGAGAGTTACACTTTAGGAAGGCACTGACAAAATTAGAGCCTCTATAGAATTGTAAACAAATTGATATCGGGTCCGATACCAATTTTGCATGAGGAACAACTGAGGGAATCTGGAATGTTTAACTCAGAAGAAGCAGAGTTGAAAGTGAAATGTTAAACACTTTCCAAGGTCTAAAGCATTATGTCCATGTGAAGAGGCACATAAGTTACTGTGTTTTATTCCATAGAGTAAAATTAGAAAGCATTGTTGAAAACCATAAAGAGGTTCAAAACAAGGGAAAATCTAGTGATGAGAACTGTCCAAGAGTGGGCTCAGTCTTACCAAGTAGGAAGCAGCTTGTTCCTGAATATGTTCCAACATATTAGGAAGGTGTAGAAGGTGTTCCTGAATTAAGCAGGAAGTTGGACTAGAGACTTTAAAAATATATATTCTAATTTTTAGATGTTCAGATTCTATGCCTAGGTAGCACAGATTTTTGGGCAAAAGAGAAATTAAGAGTGAATGGTAATACGGTTCAAGCAAGCATCCACCCTATAGAATACTTTATGTTTTGGTTACTCAATTCCGTCAATATATTATCATTATCACCTCTAATTTCCATTTCCAAAGATATAAAATGCGGTCATTTTTTTTTGTAGTTAGAAGAGACACAAAAGACTGTAAGGAATTTGCATAGACACCATTAAATGATGTGCTGAAAATGAATAGAAAAATAATTATCAACATTGATAAAATAGGATATTCACATTATTAAAATATTTTTTAAAAAGCGGTATATATGCATCATTACTGGGCAGTGTGGTATAGAAGCAAAAACGTGAGAATTGAAAATCAAGCCTGGGCCCTGCCATTTATGAGCTGTGTGCCCTAGGGTAAACTGCTTAACTGACCTGGACCCCAGTTTCCTCAATGGTAACAATAGGCACCTTAGAATCTTATGGGTTAGGCGAAGGGATAAAATGCAAGTGTAAGTGACTTACTGACTGTGAAACGCTACACAAGGCAAGTAGCATCTTTTCTCTGATGTACCAGAATCAGTCACTTCTTGTTACATCTTGTGAAAGGCTGCTCTCCTGGGACCTGTCAGTTTGTGTTACCATTATTTACTTATGTCTAGATTCGAGGTCTCTTTCAGTTTGCTCTTAGGCTCTTCTTGAAACCTGGACCATCTTCTGTTCACACTTTTAAACTAATATCCAAGAATAATACTTGACTAACCATTCTTTGAATGAATGAAGATATATGGATGGAGGAATTATGTATTTTTTGCCATCTAAAATGAATAGCTGAAAATAAATTACTATGGATGCTCAGACTATGTTAACAGGAAGTTAGCCGCTAAGAGAGGACAATTGCTCATACTTATTTTACTTGTCATTTTAACTTACAGTAAAAAAACATACATTTGGTAAAACTGAACAAGAGAAAAACTGGACTGGGTCAAATTTTGTGTATAGTTTTGTTGGTGAAAGTAGAACAGATCATATTTCTTATACTGTTTTTAGATGAGAATGTTGACTTTATTTGGTGAATATTTTTCTAAGAAGTTCAAAGACTTTATAGTAAGTTATCTTGCTACATTTGACAGTATCTCTTTGATGTTATTATTTGGTACAGTTTATCATCCTATTTCTCAGATGAATACTATAAACAAAAATGTGAATTGCTTTATCCAAGTCCCCTAGACCAGTCCCCTGGATGGACTAGAAATAGAACTCTCTTCACACAAAATTCACCTTTCTTTCCATTAGTGAGTGTTCCTTCCCTATTTTAGACACCTATGCATTTAAGGAGCTGCAGTTCAGCACAGCATGGGCCCAGTCAACTGTTTACTGAGCCGCATTCAGGCATACAGGTACTCCCCTTTGTAATGTTACTATTAAGAACCATCAGAAATTCTGATGAGTGCAGGCAGAGTAGTGCATAGCACATGAATTAGTATAAGGACAGCTTTCTAGGTTAAAGTAAAAAAATAATACTAAGAGCACTAAATTGAGAGCAAGTTCATGTCTAGGTTCTGACAATAAACCAAAGCTACTTTTGTGTGGACTCGGCAGCCCACTCTGCCCTCAGACACTCCAGCCATTCCCACTGAAGCTGGTGAGAACCGCATGCATGCACTAGTGGGCACACACTAGTTCTATATTTATGGATGTTTATTTAAATTTCACAAAATGGGAATTATTTTAGTTGGAAGCAAATACAGGACTGCTTACAGGCAGAATAAAAAAAGGTGGGCCTCTGATTTACAAACAGGCGATGTAAATAACGAGTGCTAAAAACAGAGAAGGAGACCTGTATCATTTCATCATCATTCTCCACGCCACGTGCTTGCCCCCTCTGCCCACCCACCCAGGCCTGGCCCCGTTCATAAAGTCACCTCAGAAGAACTTCATTAACTGTGATAATCCTTGCACTTTACAGCAAAGAGTTCTGAACAAACAAAAGGACCTTTGGAAAAGGCAGCTCCCCGCACTGTAAGAATAATTGAGGTCTCACTCCAAATGACTACGGACACCTCACCAAGGGAAGCAACAATAACCTTATCTGTGGGTCCCAAACACTTCTTCCCACCAATTCGAACACTTTCAGCCTAATCTCAATTGAACCTTAGGGTGCTCCATGAGTGGAGAATTTTTTTTCCCATTTCTTTAACTCATAAAGTGGTAGCAGTTTCTTTGTTTTACTGTGTGTTGGGGACTAATACACCCAGCTAATTCTGTTTTCAAAGTTTTTAGGTTCTATCTTTTTTCTCTGTCTCCAAATAGAGTCATGATAAATATAACCCTCATTCTATGAAAATACTGCAGATCTCCTCCTCCCCCTCATCCCCTCCCCTAGATAATCTCTCAGTTTCCTCCCAGTTAAGGAAATGGAATGACTAATGAGTGACAGATGGACAGTTCGTGGATACAATACACTCTGTAATCCAGAAGCCACAGGTCTTCCTATGTGTTTAAAGGGTTAGGGATGGAGTCAAGAGTCTGTAACGACAATCTTTAATTGAAAAAAAAGGGAAATGCCCTCCTAAATGCTCTCCTTTTCCCCCCTCCCTTCGTTCTGACAGTAAGTAATGGTACAACTGTTCTAAAGTATTCCTCTTCAGTTTTGTGTTGTTTAATTCAGTCTGTCATTAGAAAGGCTTGCGAGCTTTAGGCTTGATGATTACTCTCGGTGGGAGGAAGCAACGCCACTGCAGACTTGTGTTCCAGACAAGTGCTCCTTTATACAATGACGGGGCCTGCCATCGTAAATGAAAGGCTCTTTAAAGAGCTGCGAGGGGCTCTTTTAAGCAGACTGCTACCACGTACTTACAGCCCTCCAGCAAAACTTGCGAGGATGAGACAGCAGTGTGTTCTGCTGCAAAGAGGACTATTGTCCTCGTTAGCCTCAAGCAAATTGAGCCATGTTTCGATGAAATATAGTAGTATTTCCAAAGGATTCTCAAGCAGTAGTTCCTAAAATTCCGAGCACGATAAAAGGATTAAAATAAGGGGCTTAGAGGGGAATTAGGAACTCTATTGACTCCTCATCCTAAATCAACACCCCAAATCCCAAAATAAAACTCTAAATCTTGGGCACTGCACACTATTTTGAGGAAAGATAATAAACAGTGGGTTAGATCACAATCAAATAATTGAATGCATATTAATGAGTTTATTAAGTGTTTATTAACAAACTCACAGAGTCCGGGTTTTAAAGTCCGTGACAGCTGATTTCTAATACATTTGTCTACAAGAGGAAAAGACAGAAGCATGATCTAAAATTATTAAATTCATCAGGATTTAAGAGATTTTATTATGGCCCATTTTTAAGCCTAGGAATATTTTGGCTTTTAGAAAGAGAAGACCATAACGCAATATGCTTTTAATTTTTCATTTGTGCTGCTCAGGTCTGCTTGGTTTGTTAAAGGATTGATTTACATTCTAAATCCAATCGGTAGAGGCAGTCATGAAAGAAATACTTCTGTTCTCTATACCTCATCTACATAAGATATATAATTTGAAACTGAGAAGAATCAAATAAACCAGATTAATATATTTTGGGGGCAAAAACATGTTTACTAGTTCAACAAAGCCAAAATGTACCTAAGGTAAAGGTCAAAGAATACTTCATTCCCTGCTGAGCAAATGCTCAGGAAGCACATTTGTCTACATTTTCCTGTCATAACAGGAAGAGTGTAACTTCTTCCTTTCCACAATAGCTTCAGTTTTACCTCCTAACTCCAATATTTTCTCCCTCAGGGCCTTCCAAATCAATCCTTGCAAGACAGAAGGCAGGAGGCTGTCTCCGTTGTAGTTTCCAAACAGTTACATTTGTTGAAATGTTATTTAAATGTTAGTATTTCTTAAACTAAACTGTTCCAATTTAAAATTAAAAGTCAAATTTCTGAACATTTAGATTGGTTCTCTTATTCCTATTAATGGTCTAACATATTTCAAGAGAAACACAAATACACATTGCATATTATGGAATTTTAATTTACTCCAACTTAATTATGTCATTTTTTTTTTTTTGGCCAAAGCCATTATTCTCAGAAAAAAATAAAAGTTTCTGAATTGTCTTCAATAAGAGTACATTGGGTTGCAAAAACTTTATAAATATTTTCACCATAATAATTTTTGAAGTAGCTCCATTTTAAATGAAATAAATGATAATGTTAAAGAAAGTTTAGATTGCAGAGGACATGGCTTTTGAAACAATTAGTAACTTTTTTTAATCTACAGTTTGGAAGAAACCTCTTGGTTTATGTGGTCTATTTATAATATTAATATTTTTAGTATTGGTTTCTTGGTAATACAGTGTCACACATAGTTTGTGCATTTGCAAAGGTAAAGGTGACTTGTAACAGCGGCGTGAGCATGCCTTCACAGAGATGACAGGGACCATTCAATGCCAACTTACTACACAAAATGTTTTGAGGTACCATAAATAAAAGCATCAGAATTTTAAAAAAATTACAATGTTAAACAGAAATTACATGAGACACACACATTTGAAGTGGAAACAATAAAAACCCTTCACGTTCAAAGAAGAGTTTATTTCTTAATTAACGGACAGAATTCTAGAGGAGACAATTATCTTTTTCCTTGTGAAAATTTTGGTCCTTCTTGGATTTCCTACCAAGGAAAAGCTAATGAATGAATTTGAGGGCAGTTGGGACAATATCTATCTGGCAGTAAAGTAACAGATCTTGCTGATATTGATATAAAATGTCACAGATCATATGGGATAGTAGCAAGTGTGTGGCACACTATTACTGTGATTCAACTACATACCGGGGAGACTATCTGTGAATTGTTTTCAAATTGCTAGGAATAAAATAGAAATGAATGGCCTGCTGTCACAGCTGTTAAACATACATCTGAGCACTCTGGCTACTGCTTTTTTTGATTTGGAAACTCTTGAAAGTACAACTTACGCCATTTTTCCCTTCTGGTTTTCTTTTGCAACGTCTTCAGTCACCAGTAATTCAAATTCTTTGAATAAAAACTTTTCTCTTGGTGATTTTAAGATTAATAAAAGAATGATTTAACTTTGATGCCTGGGTAACCTTTAAGCAGACGTCCCTGGTATGCATCAATATACCCTAATTCTACCATAATACACCCCAATTTTATTTATATAAAATGAGCTTAGCATAATTTTTAACACAAGCATATACTAAGAAAAACGCATAATAATCATCATTATGAGGTATCTGCCGGCTTATTTCGGATTTAGAGATAGAAAAATCAACACTTTTACACAGACTGAACTTTTTGTTCATTAGATCTGAAACAGATTCCAGATATTTCTTGACTAACAAGGATAATTCTTACAGTTTTTAAAGTAAAACTGACAAGTCTGGAATTCTCTTTGTGGAGAGGGCAAAGGAGGTCCGTTCAACAGCGTGACTGATCACTCCGTTCTCCAACTTATGGTTCAGAATTCACCATAAAATTACTTCTTTGAAACAATTAATTTGTATTTCTCAGTTATCCAGTGACATTTAAAGAGTGAATCTATCTCTATTTCAACAAATTTTATATTAGGTTATTAGGATGTAACTCCCAAATTTAGAACTCTAATTAACCCTTTTATTTATTGATATTCTGGATATCACCTCAAAGGAAAGTAACATTAAAAATCCCTTTGAAATTTTAGCTAAAATTCTAAGATCCAAAAACAGCAGAAAATGGGACAAATTAAGGATTTTTTTTCTTTTTAAAGAGTCACTTGAGGAAATCTATACATCTCTTTTTATTTTTCAGTTTAGTGCAGAATATACTAGACTTAGTTTTAAAATATCAGTATGTAAAAACTGTCAGAGGCTACATCTACACTGAACATTTTTCCAGCTTTTTTTCCTAGCTCATTTTATATAATTTGTAAGTCATTTAAAGAAACTGAGATAGGAACATCAGAAGAGGAAAAGTTAGAAAATTTAACAGCTATGAACTCCGAATTCTTTTAGTCATAAGGGGATTCTCCTGTTCTATTAACAGCAGAATGTTGCTAATTGTCTTTAATTTGTGCTCCAGTTACTGCACTGATAATTACATGAAATTTTGTTTGCTGGCAAAAACTATTAGTGTGCCAGATCTGATGGAAGAAAAGAAAACTTATGGCATGTAGGTATATTTTTTTCCTTAACTTACTATTTTAAGCCCTAACTGTGTATTTGGCAAACATTTTCCCCTTATAGTTATTCAAATATTTAAATATCTTTTTATAACAAGTCACACAAATTTGGGTTTACCTCTCCTATCCTTTCAAAGTAGGAAAGCTGAGAACTTTGAATACAAACATACAAGTGAACAGGTTTAGGCTAAGCATACCTAATTTTTATATCTCTTTCTTTTTCTTGTAACAGATATAACAGATTTCTAAATATATTCTGTTTGTAAAAAAAGTCAAACGAGGACAAAACTCATTTAAAAACCTGACTGTTTCAGGAGCGTGATCAAAAACTGGTACCAGGTGAAAGAGGGTAAGATTATGATTGCCTCCTCGATGGAGGTATTTCAAGGGTAAAAAGACTAATGCAGATGGCAAGACTGAGATTGTAGTGTTAGCATAAGCTGGAAGGAAGTTGGAAGTGACAAAGATGGTGACAAGTAGTTAAAAAACAATTTGGTCAGTAACATACATTTGAAAATAAGTCCTACAAGCACAGAATTTAGGAAACTATTTCTCCCTATCCTTGTCACAAACCCTGCTCTGCAAATGTCCTGTGTAATCTTTCCTTCCTGTCTGCCAACCATCCTCTCTATATCAGAAGGCTCCGGCTCGGGCATGAACCTCTAGTCCATTGTTAGCTTCTGAAGGCAACTTTGTGTTCTTGCTCTACTCTGCTCCACTTTTCCTTTTATCTCCCGAATACCTCTTTAAAGGTAAAACCCTCATGAAATGAAGATTTAGCTACCACTCTTTATTGTGCTACATAGCACAGCGTTGTTTTGATGGAAATCACATTAATTATAATAGCTAATGGTTCAAAGAACATGAGTCAATAGGAATAGCTAATAGGTGAATTTATTGAACACTTATTACGTGCTAGGTGCTTTACATTTACTGCCTCATTTAATTATCTCAATGACCTAATGAGGGTGGTACTATTTTTTAATCCTCACTCGACTGATGAGGGAACCGATGAGGAGGGTTATATAGCTCGTAAGTGGCAGAACTGGGACCAGAGCCAGGTTTGTGTGTTTCTGAAAACCATGCTCTTAGCCATCTGATTATACTGGATGCAGTATGATGTAACTGGGAAAAGGAGTGACATATAACCAGGCTCTTAGCTGTTATATAAGACTAGATGCATCATGACATAATTAAGAAAAGCATGATCTGTTTGGTTTTGCTTTGAATATGAGAGATTTGGGCTTAGACCTCGGCCACTTCCTAGTTTTAGCTATACGACCTTGGGCTAGTTATTTGGAATTTAAGAGGACCTTCAAAGTTGGCATCTGATCTTTTCTCTCATCCCTCTAAAATCATACCCAAGCTCAAGTCCCACTGGCCTTCCTTAGGCTCTTCAGCCAAGCTCTTTCCTCTCTTGGGGAGATCTGCAAATACTGTTCCTTCTGGAATGCTGTCACTGGCCTAACTGACTCATCTTTTAGCATTTCCCCGAGAGGCCTTTCTCCAACGCTTGATATAAATAAAGTATCTCCTGTTATTCTTTCAGAGCACTTTGATATTTTCATTCATAGCACATATGAATAAAAGTTTTGTTATATATTTGCATATTTCATGACTGTGGCATTCCACAAGGAGTCCACAAACTACAGCCTACAAGTCAAATCCAGCCTCCTGTGTTTGTCAGTAAAGCCTTATTCAAATACAGGCACATTCGTTCATTTACATATTGTGTACTGCTTTCACACTGCTAGGGCAGAGCTGAGTAGTTCAGACAGAGACCATGTGGCTCCCAAGGCCAAAAATATTTGCTATCCGGTCCTTTACGGAAACATTTGCTGACCCTTAAAGCAGACGAAAAGCTGGGTGAGAATCCTGTTCACTACTGAATACTTAGTATTAGGCACATTGCAGTCAAGTAATATTTAATTTAATAAATAAGTGAATTTAACTGTAAAATGGGATTCATAAGGATTAAATGGAATAATATATATGTAGTTTTTGGCATACATTTAGTAGCTACTCTTATTAAGTTGTCTGAAAATTTTCATAAGATATATTGGCAATTCATGATTTTATTTTTATATAGTAGCCTAAGAAATCCATCATGTCTAGGTTAGAAATTAAGAAAAAATTAGTTTTTATAAACTTGGAAACTCTGAAAAAAATGTTTAAATACAAAAAGCTATTGATTTTTATCTTCCCCTAAACTATTTTATGTATTAGAGTTTCTGAATTTTAGATATTTCCTACTTCCACTGTGAAGGATAAAGTACAGGCAAAATGCCATTTCAACAGTTAGCCATTCTGTTTTACAACAGGCTTATTTCTTAATGATATACAACTTATCACATCAGCTCTGTAATATTTCATGTCACACTTGTCAGTATTTCTTTTTCTGGTAAAAACATACCTTGTTCTGTGTATAGCCAAATAAACAAGTGCAATGGTAGAGCAGCCTCAGACAACTTTTAAGAAAACATGACAGTGAGGCATTGTGTGAGGTTATACAACAGTCTACAGAGGGGGCTGCCTGAAAACGGGCAAAGCAGCTACCATTTTCCTTTTCAACATGTGAACACACAGTTTAAAGGAAGCCCAGGTTAGGGGTGCATCCACATTTGGTATGATAAGCTGTTTCCTTCAGATTTGCTGGCATTGATTATTAGAAGTGACCTACATATTTTAGGGTCTCTCCCAAATGACTCTTACAACCACTCTCATGTGCATGACAAACATATGTAAGACGTTGCTTAAAATTGTCAATTGTCATCCAAAATAATCACTGAAATATATATTAAAACACGGCAGTTTTCAATTTTACTAATTCCATTTAAGAATATTTAACTGAAAAAGGCCTACTGTACCTAAAGACTGACAAAAAAAATAAAAAGATCTTTAAATTCTACAGAATAAAGTAGAAAATCCATCTTTAGAATAAAAACAAGTCAACTGAAGCTGAATTTGAATAATTTTTCTTCTTTTAAAGTTATGAGGACTTCTAACATCGGTGAGAATAGCAGCAATTGTAGATGCAACTACATTTAAATTAAGAAAAGATGTTCAATCATTAGCTCAAAAATATGGTGTTAAAATTCTTGTATCCCTGTGTGAGTTTCACGTTCCTTTATAAAGCATTATGAAAGCTCATGAATTCAACCTGCAATATTTTTCTTTTATCTTTGTAACCAAAGGGAAGACACAATGAATCTTGTGAACCTAAAAATTAGCTCGTATTATTAATGGAGTGGAAATGCTAATTCACATAATTTTTGACTGTACCCAGAATAGGTTCTAGTCCACATAACAAGTCTAAACAGTCAGTGGAGTGGTACCTGATATTCCACATTTCAGTCTTAATTTCAAGCTATAAGCCAGTTAAAAATAGTAGTTTTATCTTGACAAAATTATTGCTTTTTGGGCTGATTCACAACAATAAAAATGTGTATGGGAACACTGAAGGAATCCATCATAAATCTTAGCATCATTCCTATTTTAGCTCAATATTCAGCCCAGAACAGTTCAAGTCATGTGTGCCTTAAAACATATAATAATTTAAAGGCGTATAAACGAAAACCTAAACATTTCTCTACTACTTAATGGCATACTGCCCTTGATGGCATAAATAACAATATCTATTCATTATAATTTACACATGCAACAATATTAAATTTTTAAAGAATGAATCAGATATGGTCTCACTTGTAGGTCCAAAAAAATAAATAGGAACAGTAAGGGAAATGAATGTCTTTATTATGGGGGAAATTACAGGCTAGTGGGCTGTCCCCAAGGCTGTCCTTCTAGCCTCCCATGTTACTGCGCAGTAGGCAAAACACTCTTCCCTCCCACAGCCAAGGAATGCCTGTTCTGCAGGTTCCATTATCCGTATGCAGTGGTTGGGACCCAGCAGCACTGTAATTTCTCCCAGGGACTATTATTTGATATTTCACATTAGGATGTATACAAACCACGCAGCTATCCTTACATAGCCTAATGAAATCCACTCTCCAGAAGCGTGAAGAAAAATAAGAGTCAAATTGCAGGCATGCATGATATACAAATCTTTAATGCTGAATTGAGCATTTGATGTGTAAAGTCTTCAGAATAGATTAATTGTATCACACAGACATTATCATTGGAGTTCTAGAAAAAAAATTGTAACACCATCTGCCTGTATGTTTATAAAATTCAGAATTTAAAGAAAATGGTATGAATTAACTGATAGATCCTATCTATATATTTTAAGTTATTAATATCTTGTGTGGGTGTTTACTTTGTTGTCAGCACAACGTTAAAATGTTTTGGATGTATTTCGAAGTTTTTTACTGTGAATAGAATGCAAGCCATTTTTATACAGGATATTTAGCTTTTATTACAAACCTTTAAATGAATGACCACAAAAGGTCTAGTTCCCACGAATATAAGAGTATCTCTGTTTGATGATGCATGCAATGTAGCAATGTTATGCTTATTAACTCCTAATTATCAAGCTATTCATGTCACACAAGTACAGCTCCCATTTAAAATTCATGTTGAAGTAAAAAGTGAATAATCATGAATGTGCGTAAACTATATTTCTAATAGATAAGGTGATCCCCCCGCTTCCCACCTTTACATGCAAGAGACATTGGCACTTAAACTGGCCACATTTAATTCACCAAAACTTCTCTTAATGGATGTTTACAGGTTCAAAATGTTTTCAATGCCCTTAACATACCTGGGGAAAATGTAATAAATAGTCTATGCAAATAATGACACAAAGAAAGTTTACCCCGCTCACCTGTCTGTTACGTTCATCCATAATCCTCGTAATCTGAATCTTTTTTCTCCCCATAGTCCCCGTTTTTCTTCTCTCTCTCGTCCCTGAAATTATGTATTTTTTCCTTCCTTTTCTTTCTCTTTCCTTTTCCTCCAAACAAATCTCCTTCTTCAGCACTTGCACGGCTCAGTTCCCAAATTCCTGCATTCGTTCCTGCTGAACAAAAAAGACAAATCAAATTTCACTCTAACAGCTAGCCAGTTTCATAAGAACTATATCATATTCTAATTTTATCAAGAAAAATTAAAATAGTTTTTAACTGACTGAAAGTAACTCTTTATTGAATGAAAATAGCTATTTATTAAAAGTACATGGTATATCACAGGTTGGAGCATATCAAGTAGCAATGGTTTATTTTTATAATTAAAATAATCTTATAAGTAATTTAATAAGTCAATTAAATGACAATAACTATGCTTTAATGCCCAACACTTGAAATGTATTTTTTGTAAAATTTTCTTAATATTTTTTAATGAAATTAGGTGACAATTTCACCCTTCTGTTATGAAAAATTACCTAAATCAGAGAGTTAATGAACCTTTCTGTACCTGTGTATGCTAAGTAGGGCAGCTAATTCGTTTCTGAAGGGAAAACAATCTCCTGTTTTGACAGCAGAGGTGATAATGTCCCTCGTTATGCAAATAGGATGGACGATTATGAAAGTGCTATTTGATATATGTAAATGTCAACTAATTTAAATCTAAGTCCTTTAATGTTACTTTTTAAAAAATCACTGCTATGAGAACACTGTAAAAACAATATGGCATATTTAATCTTACATTCCAAGCATCTATCAGTAGTGAGATCTTCTCCTTTCAAAAGTCCCTAAACTATATCTGAATATAAGAATCAAAAAAGATAATTATTGATAGAAAAGAAATAGTGCAAAAATTGAGATTATTATTGCATTTACAACTATGTTTTTTACAATAATCACCAGCCCTCTAAATTTAAGTACTTAAAAAAGACATATAGTATCTCTTTGGGAAGTAAGATACAAAATTACAGAAGCTCGATATATTTTACTGGAGATCTCTAGGTCATAAATTAAAATGAAAGAAATGACCATCAATAACATGCCCAGGGAACCCAGAATATTATAAGTATATATTTTACTTTGTTTTAAATTATATCTGAAAATATTTGAAATGTGAAAGTTAACAAGAAAGCATTCTGCAATAGTTCCTTTATTTGCAAGCAACAGCTTCAATTGTTCTATCCCATCTTATGTCAATGAAGGCCACTACTTTACACACTGCTCAGAATTTCCCTGTTTATTTTAGTTGGTGTCTGACAACGGACCTGATAAATTCCCACATGTATTATGTAATGCTCAGCCAATGTCCTGGCTATTTAATAGATTATTTGGCTCCAATTCAAAGTTCTTGGAACAGGAAGGCCGTTATACACTTGGTCTGATCATTAGCTATCTTTGGATTTCTTTAATTTAATTTCTAAATTCTTTATCACCTTGAGTAAATTTTTTTTTAATTTAAGTTTTCAGTGATTATCTAATTGCAGAAGCTATTATGATATAATTAGTTCTGGTGGATTAAGTGCTGCTTAAATACTAAGACTATCCATTCTCTTTTGCCCAACGTCTTTCTACTAAACCGCAGCTCAGTTCTGACTCTCAGAATATATATATATGTTGAGTACCATCCTGACCCCACAGTGCTCATCAAAAACCATTACTCCAGCTGTATTTTAAAATGTTGGAAGTACTTCCAAAGTTTTAAAGAGTTACAGAAATAACACATTTGACAAATACACATGAGAAAATCAGCTATAAGATATTAAAATCACATTAAAATATGAAAACCCCACAAAGCACAATTGCATCATGTATTCGATGTTGCCAAATACTGTTCATCTATTTTTAGAAATGGTTTTAAGTATCACTCAACTGGGCAACTTTCCTGTGTTTCCTATAGTCTTACCTTAGAAGCAAGCAGCATGTTAGAATGGTATTTCCACGCAAGTGCAAGACCCCAAAGAGACAAACAGGTTTTCTCTATCACAGAAAAACCCCATGAACCCACAGCAAATGCATATAGGACAATTTTCTTTCCTTTCGTTTAGCTGAGGCCGGTGGCACTATCGGCTTACAGGACTATGCCTGCCTAAGCGCTTATTCACTTTAAGGTGGAAGGTCAGGGTGAGCAGATTAGAGTGTGGTGACAAGGCAGAGGAGAGGAGGACGTCTACAGATCCTGATTTCAAAATATAAATAACCAAACAGAGAAACATCCCTGGGGAAAAGTCTCCCCAGAAAGACGGAGAGAGTTCCTGATGAACCAAACTTAGAAGAGTTCCTCCGTATCACCACCCCACATTTCACAACTTTGGAATGAGACGATTTTTAAAAAGAGCAGAGCAAGGACTTTTAATTCTTAAAACACGATGGAAAATATTTCGCCAAAGAGAATGTATGTATGTGTGTGTATATGTGTATGCGTAGGAACATATATATAAAATGGTTGATAAAAATGCCTTTGAATATTTTTCTTTTTGAAATATGCAAAGCAATGTAGAGAGAAGCAAGTTTAGATTTCAATAGAATTAAATTGGCTTTTTCTAGTATAAATGAATATTTCTTGAGGTATTGCCTTCTGAACATTTCTAAAATGCAAAATTTGGTATGAATTGCATACATGCAGAGTAATCCGTGATGATGACGTGACCAAGTAACTGTTCATGAAGTAAAATGTGTCATGAAACATGCGGCTTAGAACATTCGATTAGGGGTCACTACATTTCAAGGCTGTCAGTAAAAATTCAAAGAATTAAGAAGGTCAACAATAGCTTACAAGTTGTTTTCTCAGCATAACTATCTGCCTAAGCTGACTTTTATGCAAGAACTACGTTGTAAGATCGGTTTCAAGTGTTAATTTGCAGGAGGCCTAGAGAGGTGGAAAAAGAGATTATATAACTTCAGTAATGTGTAAAATTGTTTTGTATGTATATGAAAAAAGAATATAATAGCTAAACTACATGTAGTAGAATTTCAATTTATGCTGAGAACTTTCATTATGTACAATCAACCATAAGCTTAAAATAATTCCAGCAGCCTTGCCGCTACTTTTTTCCACATGAAAGAAGCATTTTTGGAAAATGACAGAGTTATATATAAACAATCAGTAATTTTAAAAAAAGAAAAAGAAATGCTCTACTATAGTTACACTCTATAGAGTTACAGTCTTCTGCTTTTTTTTTTTTTTTTGCCAACCTAAATAAAAGAAAAATAAAATGAGGCTGCTTACTAAAAAGGGGAACTTCATTATGGCAGGCTTCTGTTCACTTTGAGTTTGGCACAAGCAGACAGATGAAGGCAAAGTGGTCTGAGACCCAAGTGGAGAGGAATTTCTTCTGGACAGATGCTAAAGATCGTCCTCCCACCCGGGTCTCTCGCATTTACAAACAAGTTCCCTTGAATGGCACACACCTCCCCCTCCTTCCCCTCCTCCCTCCCTCCCTCCCTCCTACAAATCGCTCCCAGTTAACACAGAAGAATCTTGACAGAATGGCAGGAAACACGCACACAGACTGGTCAGGGAAGGATGTGATGTCAGCAACCACGAACAATAAAAGGTGTAAAGGTGCTTCCTTCCCTAAACTGTTCCAGAAGTGTAAAATGGGAACCAAAACTCTCCACTTCCTTCTCTCAGTAGAACGGTCTGAGTGTGCTGTGCTGTACGCCCCACACACAGAGGCCTTGGAGAGGTTCAGATAAGGGACAATGAGAGAAATCCGGACCTAGGACGTGATTTTGAATTTCCATCTTTCAGACACCTGAGAAAAATCCATTTCAGCTCTAGGTTTATTATGATCGCTTCAAGAAATAAAAATAAGAAATCAAACATAAGTTTACTTTGGTGAAGTGGAAAATATATCTCGATTACTGTTTTACCATGCCTTACAAAAATCATCTTACATAGTTAATGCAGCCATATAATCCAAATTTACCCTTGGGAGCAAATGAAGAATTCTACACAAGCAAGGAGCTAAATGGATAAATTATAACTTTTGGTAAAAAATGGAATCCCGAAAACTGTCAGAAAAATCAAAGCTTGTTGGTAAAATACACTGATTACTTGCTTGCCCTCACATTAAAAAAAAAAAAAAAAAGATATACTGAAGGGGAAAAGATTTTTATGTTATTGTGGCTCTCAAGATTCTTTAAAAGAAATTCAAACTAGGAACCAAAGCAAATAACAAACTTTCAGTCTATAGTAAAACTATTTAATCTCATCGCTATTAGGTTCTTTCTAACATGGAAATGGCATTCTACCATAAGGTTTCTGTAGGAAGAAAACCACATATCAAGTGGATCTGAGTCATCATCAGATTTCAATCATCTTCCCACAACACTTTGATTTAGAAGTTAAACATAACCTTCAGTTATGTGTTTTGATCTTAGAGTGAGACTGCCATGCCACATTAAAAGATGTGGGAAGAAATTAATTCTCTTCTGCTAAACATATCTTCGCAAAGCATGTATTTTGCTACAGTAAGTACAATGCACCAGTCACTTAAATAAAAACAGCCCATGAATAATGATAAAACATTAAAATGTGATGTCAATTTGCAGAGAAAAAATTCTAGTTTTCTTTTATTCATATTAACAAATAACTTTTTCATTGACTTATATTTTCACTAACACTAGCATCCTCATATGATGTCTTGTAAAAACTCAAGGCTGAAAATTGAGCACAGTATATCATCCAAGAAGTAATACTGTTAAATAAATACAAACTAGATAATTAGTAAGGGGCAAAAAATGATTCTAAGCCCAGTTGCTACAAATCTGATTATTACTAATTCAAACAATTAAGTAATTTGTTATCATTTTAAGTGGAAAATCTTGCTCATTATGTTGCATCTAGACACATTTAACTTTCTATAATACTTCGTGATTTGTTTGAAATTCTGGTTAAAAGGAACAAGCAGAACTTTTACTTTTTTCCATTAAGAGCTATTCTGAACTTCAAAAGATATAACCAAACTATTGCTCTTATTGGTACTCGACTGTGTGATGTCTTACAAGTTGAGAAATATTGCCTTGGCTAAAAAATTCACTCAATTTCTCTTTAAGCTTACCATATATTTTATATAATGTTATATTACCCTAGCTATGAGTGCAATCTGAGTTCATTTCAAAGTCACATAGCCAAGACTCATCCCTCTAAGGGTACTAAAAGAACAGACATTTTCTTCCCACTTGATAAATACCATCATTGCAAACACAATTTACTTTCCCAATTTATTCCAATTTAGTATCAATATGACGAATTTTGAGTCATCCTCAAGTCTCAGTAACATAATATCACACATACAAATAATAAATAACATTGACTGTCTTTCTCAGTTCCTCGCACCCTGCCATGCTCCTTCCTACCACAGGGCCTTTGCATATGCAATTCCTTCTGCCTGGAATGTTCCTCCTTCCCTTCTGTGTCTCCTCAACTTCTTCTCTGCTCTGTTTCAGCTTCAGTTTCACCTCCTCAGGAAGCACTCCACTCCCTCCTGATCACACCGAATTCCCCGATCATAAGGTCTCACAGCACCACCTTCTCCTGCGTAGCACTTGCCACTGCTGAAATTACATGTTTGCCTGTCTTCCTCAATATCTGTCAGCCACGTCTGTTTTGTTTCACCCTTGTAGTGCCAGTATCTATCCCAGTGCCAGACATACAGGAGGAGGCAATAACTATTAGTCGATTCACTGAATTAATTTATTAAGATTTATATTTCTCAGCTGAGGTATTTTCTTCACTTGCTATTTTTAATGCCTACTACTAAAAATATTTTCCTATTTTTACTTACACAGAAGCAGACTGATAACCTCACTTAATCCTCCATCATATTTATATAGCATCTCATATGTGGAATTTGAATATTTTATCCTGAGAAGTAGAAGCTGAATGGATTTTGGAGTCAGGAAGCTCAGAGTTTGAACTCTAGTTTGGTACTTAGTAGTTGTGCAATGACAGAATGATTATTTAATCCCTTGGAACTGCTGTTTCCTTGCCCTGCCCCAAATTGGGAAAAGACGTTTTCATTTGCAGGATGGTTACGATCATTAAATGTGATACTACATGTGAATGCTGGATACATAGCAGTACAGGGAACATGGCCTACTGCTTGTAAGATTGCTTCAGTTTTGAGGCATAAAGTGGAAACCTTACCATTTAGTAATGCTATCAAGTGAACAGCGGAGTCCTTACATAAACCATGAAGACCTCGCTTTACAAAGCTGACTAGCAACTTTTAACAGATTATGCTTCCTTTATACTGCAACATCACTATACGAAGAAAAAATTTACAGTGTTAGGAAAATTAAGAAGTTTCTCTTAAGTATCAGCTATGGAAGAGCTTCAGGCTGCAAAAGTAGAAATAACTAGGGAAATATATCAATTTTCCCAATGACCACGGCTGCTGAAAACTCTACATTAATGTTTCTAGTCCTACTTTAATATCTTTCCCCAAGGACAAAAGGAGATGAAATGTATGTCAGAAATATAATAAGGCTAAAAAGGAACTCGTTTTGAAAACCCCTACAATTAATTTAATAAGTGGGCCTAACCTGCCATTATCACTGACATAAATCATTTTATTTACACAGTTCCAGAATTTAGGAGACACATACCTTTAAACAACCGTATTGCATTATAAACAAATTTAATAAACATGAGGCAAGCACAGCTTCCCTGTCATAGTTATCCAGGGCATATTTTGTCTTGGACATTTTTTTCACACTGCAGCTAAAACAGTAATCTCCATTCCCATGCCAAAATAAACTCCAAATGGTCTAAATATGTCAAGAGCCTCGTGCTATTCAACCCCACCACGGTTTGCAGGCTTTCCACGTCATATTAAGTAATTAATTCAGGGTTCTACCATGCCTTTGTTTTCCTAATTTTTCACAAAGGTGCAGCCACCACGTTTTCTTTCAAAGGCCACGCAGTGATGTGGCAGGGCTTAGCCCAAGGTAAAGCTTGTACTGTCTTCATCACAAAGCAAGAGCTACTATTTAGCATCACAGATTGTGTTCTGTTCCCCAGCTGTAACCTCTCAATACGCACATGCAGCTGGATTTTTGTTGCCGTTATCGAACAAAGCAAGTTAAGCACTATACAACATCAACATCAGTGAAACAAGATTGTCAGCCTCCAAAGCAAGCGAGGCTTGAACTGGGAGATGTTGCTATTATACATTTTCATCATATTATGACAAAAATCTGAATTCCCAGGCATTTCATGATCCTGTTAGGAAAAATTTATGATCATTATTTTCTTAATCTTTAATAAATCATATTTCATTATCACAATGGAAGTGTTCTAAAAATGTTTTTTTCTCATAAGCCTGTAGGTGCTGAACACATTTTTTTTTCAGTCTAACTGATAATTTGTGTATGTGTGTGTGTGCACAGCACATGGAAAAAACACATTTTAGTCTTTCAAAATGTACAGATAAAACAGTAAAAGTACATTTTAAGAGACCTGAGTAGTTCTCAGTACTACCACCAGTAAACAATCACAATATTATTAAGATTGTGATATGAATGGCTAAAAGGACATTCTAACTAAAGGTTTTGTTTTACTCTATACTCAAATATTATGTTAAGTGGCTGAAAATTATGTCCTTGAAAATAATCTGCTTCTGTCATTATTTACTTTCCCAATTTATTTAACATTTAAATATGACCTTAAAATGGGAAGAAATACTATTGTATTCTGGCCAATATTTTTGTTGTACATTAAGGAGAAAACGCTTGATAAATGATCTGCTATTTAAATTGAATGTCATTTATTTTTATCTCTAGTTAAATTTTACACATTTAGAAAGTTTACATAAAAACATTACAGGCTAATATATGGGAAAGTCCAAATGCTACAATATCTCTCAAAATATATAGGATATTGCTATTATATGTGGCTAACATGGAATCCAGTGATTCATCAATTTTTCTATTTCTCTTCATCTCTTTTACAGCATCCTAATCAACCTAATTAAGGCTTTGTTCGTCTGAAACCTCTGATGACAATTTGTTTAACTCTATCCCACTGTGGTCTTCTTATAAGGAGAATTAAATCTGATCTTCTGACAGCAATCATTAAATGATCCCAACTGGCCCCAATTAAGCCACATGGCTCACAGGCTTCCATGTAGTCAAGTGCCAAGTTCTCTGTTTCATTTACACGTCGTTCTTTACCTTGGTTTATTTTCTTAAAGCCAATTAAGCATGTGTCTTATCAAGTGGAACTAAATTTCCTTGTGTACATTAGCTCAAGACACAGTGCATCACCTGACTTTACAGTCACAGTGAAGCATCACACAGGACTTCTGAAGCCATTCTCTCTCACTGCAGTGGTACCGGTGGAAAAGAATCTTTACATTTATTTACTGATGCTGAAATTGACCCATGCATACACGCTCAAGGAATACACAGGTTTAAATAGTTCTGGCTAACATAAACCAATAATAACTTTTCATTCAGCTTGTGTATAATCTTTTAATGAAGTAATAGCTACATTTAGAAGTTGGGTTTAATATTCCTTTTTTTATATTTGAAATTATCTCTTTACCTCCTCCGAAAAAATCAGTACTAAAGTAAGACTTCTTAAGTTAACCTTTCTTACCCTTAATTTCTGCTCTAATTTTTTCACATATGCTCAATTGTAAGTTCTGTAATGATGTTCCCAGGCCTTCCTATGAGCGCAGGTAGCCTCAGGATTTAGAGCTCATTGATTGTGTGCTACTCCAGGGAAATGACTGATTAAAAACAGCCTCATGAGGAGGAGTAGCTCCTATTCACATCTGGCTCATCTTATTCTAAACTCTAATACCTGTATGGAAATTTGACCCTAGCTTTGGCTTTTGGAGAACTGCAGCTTACCTGGAGTCCTCCTCCTTAGATGTCAAGGCAGAAACATAGTTACATTAATCCCAATATGACTGGTGTTTGACTCAGGTTCTGAAGGCCTTAATCAATTACCCTGACTACTTTCCCGTGAATATAAACAAATGCACTGTATTTTTATATCTATTCTAATTATAGCTATCACTGATCATCTGTTGGTATTTGATGTAGGCTATCTGTCACAGCGCTCAGAGCAGATGGATTAGAACATATCTGTTCATCCTAATCATACATTAAAAACTGACATTAGGATAGAGAACCGGAATGGATGCTATGCATCTTAAAGGACATTAACCTTGATGGAACATGTAATTGTTTTTATGACTTGACCAACAGATGTAACTGCAAAGAAAAAGTAAAATACAATAACATACTGATATATTTAGCAACACCTAGAAAAAAACAGTATGTGCATTTTCGTTATGATTGCTAAATATATATCTGATCATCTACTCAATAAGTAACTGTTAATTCCCCTCGAAAGAGGAAACTTCCAGATATTTGTTACAAAATGCCAAAGATCTAGAAAACACTTATTAACCTCACAACTGACTCACTTTAAAAAATGTGTAATAAATGTACTAAAATTTTAGTACAGTAAAACAGACGCTGGGGTGTTGAATTATGAAATATTTCTCACTGTATTATAGTAATCTCCAATAAGACGTGATGTTAATTTTAGAGCATGCTTCTGCTAAAAAGGCCAAACCCTGTAACGGATTTAGTACAAAGAAGCTGAAAATATCCTGTGGAAAAAAAAAAATCTGTAGAGAAATCAGCCAGCCCAAATCCTGCCATTACTCAGCACTGCAGTGACGTGCGGATGTTTGTAGTGGTTTGAGGAGCCAGCAGGGGTGGAAACTCTACGTACTCAACTCCAACATGATTGCAATTGAACCTCATCAAAGTAAGAGCTCATAATTTGTCACAGAAAACAGCCAATTAACATATGTTAGAAAAAGGCTTCATAAAGATAATATATGATTAAAGACCCAGTGCAGCTGTTGAAAATCAAAACTATGCATTTAAAAAAGAAATCTCAGCCTGAGCTTCCGTATGGTTAAACTGATAATGGCTACTATGATTTTTTTTTTTTAAGTAGAAAAATATAATTATAGTGCTTCTTGTAAGTTTGGGGTTATGGCAAGGGAGAACTGGGTACTGTGGCACTATTTACTATGGCTCACTTAGTTCTATAAATAGGTGAAGCCCTTGCCAAAACTCTGTAGTTACTTTGTTATAGTGCTATTTTAAAACACAGACCTTCATTGTGAGCTAAATGGCCTTCAGGATGCACTTTGTAGTTATAGCATTCCTCTCAAAACTATATCCTCCCTTTATCTGTGCAAAACTCCAGGACAAGAGGCCTCTCCATGACTGCCCTGCTCACTGTAAAACATGCTGGGGCTGTGTAATGCACGGTTTTAACACTTCAGAACTTTTGTCAGGGTGCAGGTCAGGAATGGTGACAGTTAAATGTCAGAAATGAGATTAAGGCACACACATGGACTACAGATCCTCTAACAGGACGCAGTCCAGGCTACTTGCCACAGCTTTGGAGCAGACAAACTACATGTAACATATTTGGTGTGTTCTGATTGCAGATTTTAAGCTAACCTTTAGGTGGGAAAATACAGGCAATCAAACCCTGGCTAAATCACTGTCACGGGATACCATGAGCCAAAACATAAAGATGTCAAGGATAGTGTTAGGTGCCAGGGACGTTACCGTGAACAAAACAGAAGGCCCTGAAATTCATGAAGCTAACAACATTCTAAAGGGAGAAAGGGGCAACATACAAGTGCACAAATATGTTGATTTTAGAGAGAGAAAAAGTATGGAGAAAATACCATAGTAGAATGAGCTAGGGAGTGATTAGGGAAGGACAGAGGTGGGCATTTATTGGATAGTTTATCACAGAAGGGTTATTTGAGAAGATGACATCTGAGGAAAGATGTAAAGCATGATGGAGTCAGGCATAATTTGTAGGGTAAATACTCCAGCATTCTGCCTGTCACCAGTCTTAAGAACTTGGCCTAAACATAGTATCCCAAACTCCGGTTTCCTTCTCTGTAGAATGAGAATGATAACACATCCATTCTATTATGAGGTTGTGAGACTCAAATAAAAAACAGAACCACACTCGTTTGTAAAAGTTCAGTTGAATGCAATTCAATTTCATACATTCATTGTATAAACTTGTTTTCCTCACTTTGGTACTATATAGTTTTGTAAAAATTATAAATACTTTGAAGCACTGAGAATATACTATAATGCAAAATGTTTCTAAATTGGTGTCAATTGAATCCAAAGGTGCGTCTTCCCTTAATGTGGATATTTCATGACAGTAATGCCCATTGGTTGAAATAGCTCTTGGATTATAAGTTCATTTTGCAATGCTAAATGTGGAAAGCACCATGAACAATCTGACAAATGTAATGCAAAATTTCTGCAAGTGCAAAATATAGAATTATAGAGAGATCACTTTTCAAAAAAACTTTTAGAAATAAACAATCTTCCACCATTACTAATGTAACTTAGTCTTTGGGTTAGGTTGATTTATTTCTTCTCTCAAAGGACCCAACTCCCAAGCAATCAGCAGAGCTTTGATTAAGATCTCAGCAATATTTGAAAATCCCAGTGACTGTGCTGAAAATCTTCATATGTCTTTGGACATCCCCATCTAATGAGAGTAACCTATGTAGCCTCAAGCCAAACAGATTAATTTCCAACTTGGAATGAACAGAAAAATTGAATTATCTAGTACTTTTAAAATCAAAATACTGTATAAGTATTTTTAAAGAGGAAAATAAATAAAAATTTAAGGATTATCATTTTTAATAAATAGAAAACTAGAGTAAAGCGACAGGCTCATATTTTCATTTTAAAAGTTGTGAAACAGAAATGTCCAAGGAAATGTTTAAGGGAAGGGGTCAAAATTTCCTATGCAATGAAACTTTAAGAAATTAAGGGTATACATGTTCAATTCTTCCTCCCCTGCCATTTTCTGGGGGGAGTGGTATAAATTTGATACTTTATTCCAAACCATTTTCTTTGTATTTCCTGTTTAGTGAACACAAGTTTAACAGTTTTAAAATAGGGGTAGTCATATAATTTACCATGAAGCTTAAATTAACACTAATCTATTCTCCTTTACAATTAAACGAATGCCCTGAAAAAGAATCATAAATTCAAAAAAAATTTAAAATCAAAACTGCATTTTTATCTTTCCTAAATGAATCATGTACAGATTTTCATTATAACAAAAACTTGTATGATGTTTGATTTTATTTTCAATGCTAACCAATATTTCACGTTGCATTCTCACCTCCCTATCCAGTAAAATAACCTCTGCGGTACATTTATTTCACCCTCTAAAACCTAGTCATGACTGCATATAAACCAGGCATGGAAATACGAGTTTCTTCTCTCTACTTGTAGCATTCCCCACTCCATTTTTTCATTTCATCACCTTTCTTTATCTCCTTTTCCACATGTTTAGAACTGAGGGGATATGGAAAATGAAACTGTCAAAGAGCTAGGAATAGAGGTGTTCTCAGACAAGCAAAATGTTTCCTCCGTACAAGCCAAGCAGGGCCAGGACAGGCACACTGCGCAAGGATGGCTTGGTGGCCAGAGCTGAGCCAAGACAGTTTCTAGGCCACAGGCCTAGCAGGAGGCTCCTTATCTCAGCATGTCTACACATTCTGTCCTGGGCTGTTTTCAAGGATAGCTCAAGTCATCCTTGGCAGATAATACTAAATGGAAAGTATTACAGTGCTTCCCCTATAAAAAAGACCATGCTACTATAGATCAGAAGTTACAAAAATGACCATATTTCAGCTTGATTGTCTCAAACCTAGAATCTAAAAGAAACTAGTGATGAGTGGAGGCCAGCTCATGACTGCCCTTAGAGATCCCGAAGTGCCTATGTCAGCATTCCCTAAAGAGGATTCCAAAGATTACAGGTTGCTAAGGATGTTAATAAGTTGTTTCTAAAAAAAAAAAAAAAGGGAAAACTGGTTTCTTTGCTCCAGCATTTTTCATATTCTTCCATATGCTGAATGCCAGAATCTGGAATATTTTTCATTTTATCTGGGATATCCTTTGGGAAATTCTAGCTTTAAAGAAAATAACAGGCTTCCTCTCTCTGACTGCTGAATACACTGCCCTGCTGAAATGCTCCAAACCAACACTCAGCTCATTGCTGGGCATAAGGAGATGTAATAATATTGTTAAAGAAATGATAAAACAGTGGACAACTATTCATTTTGCTTTACAAAAGAGTACAAACATGAGAACAGGTGCAGAAAACTGCTGTTCATTTAAAGTAAAAATACTAATAAAATATTTAGCAATTGAGAGTGTGATTTGTTCCCAAAGCCCAAAGCACTAAGCACAAAGCAACAGAGTACAGCGGAAAGCAAGCTCTATTTGGAGTCAGACTCGTGGTTGGGTTCTGCTACCCACTAGCTGCATATCTCTCGGTCTTATTTTCCTCAGACATACATAGGGAGCTGGATTCAATTTCTAAGATGCCTTTCAGGTTCTTAAATGGTATAAATTTAATAAAGGAGTAAAAAATAAAAAGAAGTCGGAATGCTTCTCAAAAGGGTATTTTCCTAGAGAAAAAAATAAGCTGACAACAATGTTTAACTGTCTGGATAAACATAATTGTTTTTTTTTTTTTCCCCACTAAGCTTAATAAATAAATAATAGCTAGGAGTTATAAAATTCTAAGGCATTAAAAGCTTTACATATATTAACTCTAATCCCCCCAACAGCATATGAGGAAGACACTATTATAATTCCATTTTACAGAAAAGAAGCCTAGAGGACAGAGAGGTTAAGTAACCTGCCTGTGGTCACACAGCTAGTGTTAGAGCTATAATTTGAATCCATATAAATCCAGTTCCAGACTCAGTACTTGAACCACATATTCTCCATGCTGCAAAGTCATATTCAAAAGAGTACTTAAAAATTAAAATTCTATGTAGAATATGTGGTATTCAGAAGGATTTGGCAGAGTTTATGAAGTACTTTTAAAATCAGTGTTCTTCAACACATCTAACATTCTCTTATTTTTGATGGCAACAATGAGTTCACTTTACTATGCTTGCAGAGGATCACAACAGAAGTTAGATACTTGTCACTAGTATTAGAATTTACTGGCTGATCAACAACAGCTGTTTTTCGTTTGTTTGTTTTTTCCACTCTCTATAAATGCATGTGGTTGCTCACAAGAAAAACCAGGTAAATGTACAAATTGGCATATACTCTTGACAACTCCTGGGGAAAGTAAAACAGGTGTCTTCCTGATAATGGGTCAGGAGAGTCAACTGCATTTATGATAAAGATGAGAATTACACAGAATATTGCAGCTATCTTGTCGCCACGGTTTGAAGCAATCATCGTGCTCTCCTTCAAAGAACTTGGACTACATTTCTAAACCAGACCTGACCCACGCTGGTACGACTGCCCTGGTCATCACGATCTCTTCCCTCCTCCCCTGGCTGCTACCCCTCCTCGTCTTCGTTCGCTCTAAGCTCTTTCTCTTTCTTCTCCTCCGTCTCCTCAAATTATGGTCTACTACAAATTCTTCTATTTGCAGTGGACTCTCTACTTCAGAGCTTTATACGTTTGCCTACTTCTTTAGAATTCTTTGTGTTTGAGAGCTCCGAGTATAACTGTGCAATTCAACCTCTTTAAATACATTATTTTAGGAGTAATTTCATGGCTATCAGCTTTATAAGACACACACCTAATAAAATATACTAATTAATTGTATAAAAACAGTTGACATAACTGGCAATATACTTATAAGTGTTGAAGAAAAACGACGCACTTTGGTGTATTACAGAAGTTCACACTGCTATTTTTTCACAATGTATTGTGTAGCCTTGCTCTAGCAGAGCCTACAGAGTGTGAGGAAATAATAGTGTGTCTATTTTAAGCATGTGTCAGACTTTTCTCCTACTTTCGTAGGCAGAACACCATGGTACATATATATTCATTAATGTATTTACATATATTTTTGTACTAGTTGATGAGAACAGTGCATCAGAGTCATGCAAAAACTCCATGGGCAGCAAAGGCATGTTATATCCAAGACTGAACTCCACCTAAGATGCTGGGCAGTTGACAAGGCAAAGTGAAAGCTCAAAATGGCCGCTTCTATAGCCCATGCAGTCTAAAAGGGCTTTCGGTAAACAGGAAATCTCTGAGATTTCTAATCCAGTAAGAAAAAACCTGTTGGCAAATACTGCCTCTTAAAGTGAAGACAACTCTGGAGTAGTTTTTATATCAGTATCACTCATGCGTGTTGGTGGGTCCAGTAATAAAAGTATTCTGAGAAAAGGAGAGAGTGCACATTACTCTTAGATACTAGAGAAGTGGACATTTCCATCAAGTAACTAGTTCACATACCAAACCATTATTTGTCCACATTCCCAAGGATTCTTAAAATTCAAAATTATATAAAAATGTTTGTCATTTATATCTTATGAAGTAGAAAAACAATGAATGTAGAAACACCTTTATCACATTCCTTTGAAAAAAATTAGTTAATATAAACATTTATAAAGGTCATCTTAAATATATTATGGAGAATTTCAGGATGGGTTTGGAAATTTCACTTGCCTTAAAATGGATATTTACGAGAAAGATAAATTTTGCCATGTCAGAAAAGAGCAGAGAAAAAAAAATCCTTTCTTTTGGTTGGAAGTACGTATTTGCATTTCCATTCAGCCAAGTGAAGAGGAGAAACGCCGGACATTAATATTGGCAGGGGCCGTGCAAGGTCATATCATTTTTCCCTCCTTCAGATAATACCATACCCAAATTATTTCACAAAGATTCCATCTCTCCTATTTTTAAGGTCTTCCGGAAAAGGAGCAACATAACCTTCCTCAGTAACCTATTTTGATATTTCACAACTCTCACTCTCAGGAAATTCTTACTTATAGCTAATCCTTCACAAAATACTTTATGTCCACTCCTCTTGTTCTGTCCTCTGCACAGAGAACAACATTTGGTGATCATGTCCTCATTTTATGCACTTGAAGATTGTGTATCGATACTGATTCTTTTAATCCTTTCCTTACTTTAGTTTTTATTTTTTCCCCATCTTTGCAGCTCATCATTTCAAATTATATTTGCCTATAGCTATGGAGTCCAAAAATATACATAGTCCTTAAAGAAACCCGCAACTAAAGGACACGGGGAGCATTGTAGGGGGGAAGGGCATGCTTTAACCCTCGCTTGGGTGAGGCAAAGACATAAAGTCTAACCATAGTGTTTGTACATTCATAATACCCTGAAATAAAAAAAAAGAAGAAGCCTTTTGTTGTAAACTCTTATCAAATGCATATTTTTAATTATTCACACGCTGTATAAATTTTAAAGTAAATGTTTACCTTTTCACTTATTTCAATTTTGTGTTTTTTCCCTTGCCAGTTTTGTTTCTTGCCAACTGTTCCACATTTTGAATTTAGAGAGTTTATTTTTTTTTCTCCTTGGCTTCAAGACTTCTGACCACTTTTCCAATGTGCCAAGGTCATGCTGAGTTCTGATCCTATCTTTCAAGGGCCAGACCTCAGACACTCTCTTTACACAGAACTTGTTAGCATTTTAAAATTTAATGACTAAATCATTTACTTCATTATTTCTTTAGCTACCATTAAAATCTGTGTGTGATTTAGATGACATTTTCCCAATTTATGGATAAGGATATCATACAGAAGAAAACAAAAAGCCTTGGAAAGTTGAAATTATATCTCTCTTCTCCTTTACATTTTATCAATGAAGATGAAAATATTCTTACAGGACCAGTTCTTATATGATGCTGTGTTGGTTCATGCACCTTGGACTTTTCAGGATAAATAACACATGATTTTTCCATGTATATTTTTAAGGCTATAAATAAGAGAGTTACTAACTGTGGTTCCCAGGGTCATCCTTTGTTTCCTTCAAAAAATGTCATCACTATGATAGTCACCTTTTACTCAAAAATTCTTAAGAATAGCAGCTTGTGGCTCTGTAATGGCAGCACGTTACAATAGTTCCCGCTATTAAAATGATCTTAGTAAAGCCCGACCTGCTCAGGAAGTTTTGTGAAATTTGCTTTGTTTCTTATTTCTTAGTATCATTGGGTATCATAGGTCACAGATACATGTGTTACATTTCATGCATGTGGCTACAAGCATGAGTTCATTTCACCGCTTAATAATGGTCAAAACATAAAGCAAAGAAGCATTATATTCATTCCTTCATTCAACAATTTTTTTTCTGAATAACTACTAAGTTTCAGGCACTATTCCAGGTGCTATATCAAGAAATAAAACAGACAAAAATTCATGCCCTGGTGGAAATTACACATTATTGGTATTATCTATATTCCCTTTCCCCTCCACATTAAAAATGGGCTACACTTATTTTATTCTTTATTGTTGTTTTTGCCCAAACTAGATAAATTGATAAAGATTATCTCTTAATTTTTGATTCTCCTTATCCAACTTTAAGCCTTTATTATGTCTTAGAAACTTTTATTTCTATACTATTAATTCCTCCTGTTTTCATAATGCTTTTTGATGTTGGCATTTTCTTTAGTCAACCAGATACTCCCCTCCTCTCTAATGCTTATGATTCAAGATGAAGTGTTCTTTGACCACTTGTGCAATCCTTTACCCTACATACTAAATTTTCTAATACCTTCCAATATTTTCAAGTCCTTTGAAATATGCTCCATTAAAATTCATCTTTTCTATTGTTGACTTCTTCGGATCTTTCATTCCTGCCTGTGTTTGGGCTCTATAAGATTGAGACGCTTTGGCAAATCACCAGCTTTGATGAGAAAACCAAACTAACTAATGAATAATATTGTTTTAGCTTTATTGAAAAAGAAGAAATTCTAATAAATCAAGAAAGCCTGCTCGCTTTCATATTTTCTGGTGTTACATATCTGGGTAATCTGCAACTGTGATATTTAGATATTTCTGTTATATAAGGATGAGAACAAGTGATCAATGGCTCTCTATCATGTAATAAAAGATGCTGGATCAGAAGAAACAGTGCACAATTACAGACATCAACTCTACGGAAAGAAAGTAAAAGATACACAGTGAGAAAAATCCTTTCCTGAGAATTTATGAATCTGGCATCAGCCAAAAAAATCATAGCAAATAAAGAACTGGGAAATACTGTGATAATTTCTGTCACAATTTTAGTTTTCATTAAGTATATTAAAAGAAAATTCTCAGAGGAAGAAACAGTGAGATCAACCGGAAAGCATCTCTTATGTGTAGCTAGATGTCTGCCAGTATGTCAGCTTCCTAGGTGAATTTTTCATGTGTTTATGAGAATTTAAATAATTATAATAATAATCTTATTTAAAAAGATGGTATTCTTGGTTAGGATCTCAATGATTTTTGAAGAAAAGCAATTTTTAATTTTCCAGAGCCTGGCACTGAAACATACGAGCTGGAGGTGGCATGCAATGATGTTCACCACAGCCATCTATCCAGAGAACCTTACTGTCCCTCTTATCCTGCCTGAGAAGAAGAATATGATGAAGAGAGAACATCAGTGGCAACTGGCTGGGAGATACAAAAGACTACGTTATTTTGGAAGATCCCAATATATAGGGTGGTAATGCTTTGTCTATTCTAACGTTTTTCATATCTAATTTTTTTTGGATGCAGGAGTTTATAAAATGTTTCTTTAGTTTTTCGTGTGTTTTATTTGTTTTTTAAAAAAATCTCATGAAAAAAAAGCATTTCTATTTGGGTCTCTCATTCCATTAGCCATTTGCCTTTCCCTAAAACTTTAATTGTATTCTATGCTTAAACATACAAACATAGGCATATTCTATCACTTAAAATACTGTGTGTATGTCATTTAAATTTAATTACCGAACCCCCCCCCCCCAACGCCTTAAGAGTCAACCAACAAATTATTGGAATTAAGCTAAATAAAATCAAGGTCTGTCTTTGGAATTCTATTGAGACATTGTGCAAAAATGAGACAGACCAATTATTAGGCAGACAATATAAGCTACACGATGACATTTAGACTGCATTTTTCATGTTTGTGAAATTTAAGTTTTGTATTTCATTCATTTTTTTAAGACTTCATTTCTCCACTACAAAGTTAAAGGTAGGTAATATATATATCTCTTCTATTTCTAAATAAGATTTTATTATCTATTGAAAGTAACATACATGACTTTCTCTAATCCAGAAAACTATCTTGTTAGGAGATTCAATTTTAAATTGTAAACATGAGAGAAAAAAGATCTAAAGAAAAAGAAGTGAAAATTTTGCAACAAAGTCAATTTGCGTTTGATCGTTTGTTCCTGTGAAATAAGTTTTAATCATACTATTATACTTCATAACACTGAATAAACATGTCTCGGGGATGTTATTCCTATTATTTCAATTGGACCTCATACCTGGGTAAGTTCATACTATCATGATCACACTTTATATTTCTGTTGAGGAAATCAAGGGTCAGGAATAACACACAGGTGTCCAACTTCACACTGAAATAAGTAACAAAACTGGGTTTTGAGATAAGGCAGACTGACCACAGATTCCAAGTTCTCATCTCCTCTGCTATACTGCCACATGAGTTAGGAGGACTTACAAAATTCTAAGGAAATATTTTCATCTTGTTTTTAAATTTTATATATCAAAGCCCTAAATCAGTTGACAGTGACATATGTATTAAATTCAAATGCATCCATGATCTGAGCTTTTACCTAAAAATACACCTCAAAGTTTTATTCTCACTAGATTGGAGAACGGCATTTTGTTTAGTTTCTACTTGACTTTTGCTTGCCATATTTTAAAAATTGGAAAAATATATTGCTATTTTTAATTTAAACATAGTATACCAACATATTAAGTACATTTAACTTTTTTGCTGATTCAAATAATATTTCTTAATGTACTTCTATTTACAGCCATTTCAAGAACAACTTTTTCCCCCATGGTTAAGATTTTAAATAATGTTATAGGCTTCCAGCAATCATTTACTCAAAATTTATAGTCAAGGATAAGATACCTCTAATTTTCCATTTGGTGTATGTCTTATGTAAACATAATTAGGAACTCTGACTATATAGATCAACTTGACAATGAACTGGAAACAGATGCTGCTGCTAAAGACTAAATTTATAGAGGAATTGATGAGAAATGCAGTACTCTGTAATTTATTGAACACGCCTTACCTAATAAATTTCTATGTCCTTCTTATCAAATGATGCTTAAGGGTTCTATTTATGAAAATAATTCACCTTGTACATTTAAAATGACCCATTGATTGTAAGTAACTTTCTAATATTTTACATATATGAGATACTACAAAATGTCAATGACTAGCGAACTTGCATTAATTCCATAAATTAAATAATTTGGACTGCATATAAAAGTTTAAACTAGAATGAACATTATAAATAATGAACACTGAACTGCAACTGTCATACCCTCCCGTGTCAATGGTGCCTATAAATGCTGCTGTCAACAGCTGGTTCAAATTGCCAAAGGACCCCAGAAACAATTCAGGAAGGAAAAGTTTTTAAATGGATCCACATTATGGAAAAAATACTCTTCCTTTATAGTCACTGTTCATTTCCTGTATTGAAATATGACGTGGAAGCAACTGTAAGTAAGAAATTATGACCTGCTTAGAAACTTTTTACTAAGACCAACTTTCATTATGTTAAAGTTCTCCGTTACAGGCATTTCAATACAGATATATTACTAAATATGAGATTACAACTGTAATCTCACAATTACAACTTTACTATCTGTCATGATCTTTTCCATTCATTTACCTGAATCTTCTACGCATCTCAGTTCCCTCCCTGCATGAGCAACTCATCTGAAGTAGGAAACAACAGTGATGCATTTGTATCTTGTATTGTAATACCTCAGAAATTGTGATAAAAATACAATTTATCTTATTTTATCTTACATAATCTATATAAATACTAAATGGTAATAATAATTATTTATGGTGCTGAGAATTTTTATCAAATACATAATAAAGAATTTTCTTCAACACTGAGTTTTCAACCTATATGTTCTCTACACGTGCCTTCTGCTTTTTAGAACTTTGGTTATGAGTGGTATAACATTTGACTGAAGATTTATACCTATAATAAAAATAAAATTGACTTCAGCTCTTATTGAAAGTGCTACAAATATATGGCAGTCCCCGATAATGACAGCAAATGATAGCAACAATGTGTTGGGAGTAAATTGTCATTTGAGGGAGCAAAGGGGAAAAGAAAACCATTACAGGAATTTCTTTTAAAAGATTTTTGTTAGGATAAAAGAAAATTAAGTAGTAAAGTTCCAAGGAGAACTCTCTTTATGCTTAACGTGGTAGAAATGTCATTCAAATACAGTTTATCCCTGCAAGGAGATTACCTGTAATGCCACCAAGGTCACTGCCAAGTTGTATTAATGGTCATGTTCAGTATATGTCAGTCACATGAGTTAGAGCTGCCTTCTTTTTTTCCTACTGCATAATGTCTAGCCTCTTAATGTACACTGACAAATTGAGGTGAGTGAATATGTTTTTCCAAAATATAGATGGAAGAGTTCCATTCCACCACTCTTCTATTTTAATTGTACCAAATACGTGGAATGTTTGTAGTCTGGCAGGAAAGAGGTTTTAAATATTCTATTTTGAAAATTGAACCATTCTTGAAAATGGCACTTTGAATCTTAAAGGGAATTATTTGTGGCTGTGTTGTGAATTTTCTTTCAAATGCACATTTGCTTACATTGCTGCAAAAGCACAAAATATTTTTTAAATGGAGGCATGGCATTTTTTTTAATCTAGAAAATGCCATTGGAACATGAAGTTAGTAATAGAATGATGTAGTATTCAATAGTTAAGCTGTATTGCAGATTTGTAATTTTCATTTATCAATATTATTCATCATTTACAGAAGAAATGTGAGAGTGTAGGCATATTGGCTTCTGAATATATCTAGTAACTAGACTGTAGCAGACATATTTATGTACTTAGAGTAAAAATAGATTAACACATCTCCTTTACGGGACTTATATTTAAATAGAATAAATCACACCCTCAAAGAATAAATGATATTCTAGTATGTTATAATAAAACTTGCTCATAAGAGACATCTTTATTAAAAATTTACCACTTCTGCACTAGAATACCAATTTAGTCCTGGTTTTGAGATTAGCAATCTATTATAAATATCTGGGGAATCAGCAATTTCAATTCTCAATTTGATATTACAGCTCAGCACTGATTTCTTTTTGTTTCACTTACATACTTTAATTCATCAAAAACATTATTGAGATGACTGGGAAAGAAAGAAGACATGAAGAAGCACTTCCCTGCTTACATCAGCTGACCTGGACAATATTTTAAACTATATTTAGAAAAAGATCAAAAGAGCTGAGTACAGCGACAATTCTCCATGCCAACTTCCTCTATGATCACTTTTCTTTTGTTCATTTAGTAACTCAACTATAAAACAACTACGTTAAAAAAACAGAGAGAATAATCCCAGGACTTCCACATAGAATTTTAACAGATTGATTAGATACATAATTAGTTAGGATACAACAAGAGATACCGATCTATAGCTTTCATATAAGATCACCATTTATCTTTCGTTTATCTCATTTATATTTGTACAATTTTTGGTAATGACTTGGATCACACATGCATTACAAAGGAGTTCCTCAAATTTGAATTTGAATACAAACAACTATTATCTAAATTACAAAAAATTGGATTCAAATAAATTCCATTTATAAAGTACCTGACTAAAAAGTGGCAATATACAGAGTGCAAATAAACTCCATTCTGCAAACTTAACAATTATAACAAGCAGTTGGGCACAGGGTGATGTAAGCAACTAAAATTCATATATAATATTTTATCTGAGATTTGTAATGTTTTTGATTATCACATCTTTTACAAAGATGAGGTAGAATAATTTGGCATTAAAAAAAATCCTCAAAGACACGTAGCAGAAAGAAGTGAAGAAAATATGCATGATTTAATAACCTAATAATGATCTGTATTCGAAAGTCCAAAGTTATAGTGGCACAAACAATTTTAGTACAAGATAACAAAGCTAGCTCCAGAAGTTTGGTTAAATAAGTATAACTTTACATATGTAATATCTCTTACTTTAGAATATTGGATAACCTTACGTGGATGAGAACCACATCTGCAGGATAAAAACTAACGTTTCCAAACATTTCCATGTCTCTACTTAGTCATCGTAACAAGCAATATGCTTAGTGCTTTAATGTGTATCATTTAATTTTTGTTATAATTTTTCTAGTCACAACAGCATTGATAAAACTGAGACATATTTTGAAAACTTAAGTAGTGTAACTTCTCAGTCCATACTCTTACCCCAAATTAAAAAAAGAATAGGGCACACTGATAAAAAAATAGTTTAGATTTTGATTAAAAACTGACATTCTTGAGGATAAAAATTCTGTTTATTAATGTCACTGTTCTCTGTGAAAAACTTAGTTCTCTACATCAATAAACTGGTTATTTAGAGTTCTAGGTGGCCCATGCAGGAGTATTACGTTTTCTTGGATGACTCAAAAATTCTTCAATAATGGAAAATACTTCTTAGAAGAATATGATTGCATCAAGTACTTTAAAGCATTTTCAATTTACTTGTTTCTGAATCAGTTAATTTGAAACTAAAGGAACACTTCAACATGGAATAGCAACATTTGGAAATCCACATACTCTAATTCTTAAAATTAACATATCCAAGAGTTGGCACACATGCTTTTGGCTGTTGAATTCTACGGGAAGTCTCTCTTGTTTATTCTGCAGGGGTTATGAGACCTGTTTGCTAAAAATACATAACTAATAAGGTCATATGCACATAATAAACAAAAAATGAGTGTGATATTTGGCTAATACAAAATGTTGTTTAAAGCTCAATTAAAAAATCCACAATAGAAGTTTAAACACATTTATCCCATCTAACATGTCGAACTGTTTAACTTTTTATCAATCGAAGTAATGACTGATCACTATGAAAGTTTTATTTTCTCTGTTGTTTCAGGCAGATGAATCTTCAAGTTCCTTCAAAAAATTACCTATTATTAATCAACATTTCAAAACTCAGAAACTTACAGAAATTAGCAAATCTAATATTCCCTAGTTCCATTTTCAAATTCATAATTTGAATTGAAACCACTAAAATTCCATTACAATAATTTTTTTAATAACTTTGAAAAGATAAAAATAGTAAAGTCTTTAATGACTTTAGTTTGTAGGACAATGTAGCATTATGTAGGTAAGTATAAAATCTATTTCCTAGACCTTCCCCTCAAGAGGCAAAACCCCAAAATCCTTCAAAGCAAAATTTCTTGATTGTTAAAGTTACAAAAAGATAATGATTGCTAATTCTTGTTTTGGGCCATGTACTATTCTATTTACTTTCTATATGTTAATTCATTTAATCTCCATAACAACCTTGGTATAGAATTATGTCCATTTTACAGATGAGGAAACTAAGGCAAAAAAGACTTCTCTTGCTCATGATAAGTGGTGGATCTGGGATTGGGAACTATGCCATCTGCCTCCGGTGTCTGCTCTTTAACCGTCATACTATAATAAAAGGAATCCAACATTTTAATGAGAAATGGTGCCTGCTTTGATTGCTTTAAGAACGTAGCATCTGAATGGTAACTGCCAAAGTGGATGACAGTGTGGAAGAGTTTAAAGTTGGAGCAGACCTTAGTAGGCCACTGCTCTTCAGGGCCACTATGATGGCCAGAATGCCCTTCACTTCAACATGGAACAGTAAGTGAAACCTACAGGCCTCGTGCACACACTCTGACTTTGCCGATTTCTATAAAGTATCTCTCGATATATGTTATTGAATAATTTACATATAATGAATTCTTTCATGAAGAATATATATGTACAGTCGACCCTTGAACAACACAGGCAGGTTTGTACTGTCCACTTATACACAAATTTTCTTGTCTCTGCCACCCCCGAGATGGCAGGATCAACCCCTCCTCTTCCACCTCCTCCTCAACCTACTTAATGGGAAGATGACAAGTACGAAAACCTTTATGATGATCCACTTCCACCTAATGAATAGTAAATATATTTTCTCTTCCTTATAATTTTCTTAACATCGTTTTCTTTTTTCTAGCTTTTCCTATTGTAAGGATACAGTATTAATACATATAACATGCAAAGTATTTGTTAATCAACTGTTATCAGGAAGACTTCTGGTCAACAGTAGGCTATTATTAGTTAAGTGTTTGGGGAGTCAAAATTCGTACTTGAATTTTCAACTGCCTCCGAGGTCAGGATCCATAATTCCTGTGTTGTTCAAGGGTCAACTGTATTTTAATGAAGAATTTTGCTACTTTTGTTTCACTGTTAGAATAATGCCATGGCTTCACTTTGTCTTCCATTTTGATATCAATCAATCTGTCTTAACAAGTATTGGATATAGATTTAACAAATTCACTCGGTGTGAACAATCTATCTGCTAGGATTTGGCTAATTTTTCTACTAACTTTTAGCTTCTATATGCTAACATTCTACAAACCATTCTTGTTAATTTCACATTCCAGATGACCAGCTGGGTAACTTAAGGTACAAAAATTCCATATTGGTAATGTACACTTCTCTATTTTATATTTTTAAGTTAAAATAATTTTATGCATTTTTATTTGTGTGACTATACCATAATATTTATCATAAGTACTTGAAATTGTAAAGCCTATTTTCAGCATCTCTCAAAGATTAAAGCATTCTAATTGTACTGAAAGGTACTGGGAAGATTATTACTTGAAGCTTTATAATGCAATCAATACAATCAGACTCAAGCCGTAAGTGCTTTAGATATCTAGAATATAAACAAATTATCAAACAGTATTTTATGTTGCAACATTTCTATAATGACAAGTAAAATTTTAAATGACCCAAAGCAATTGTCTTTGGCAATAATATATACAAAACGCTCTACGTTCCTTAGTACTATAGTGACAAAAAATAATTTACTGGTATCTTTTTAGATATAGTAACATGATTAAAACAATTTTAGAACTGTATATTGAACTGTGTGTTCAACTTTGGTTAGTAACAGAAAACTCAACATCGGTAATATTTTTAAAAAATTACATCCTTTTACTCTATTCTTTAAATCTCTTCTATGTAATTAAAAAGTTAATTTTAAAGCTATTTCTATTAATAGATATAAAAACAGACACCTAAAAGTACCAGTAGTAGAAATGAAAGTTGAGATGAAGAAAGTTCATGAAACATGATGAGAAGGCAGTCAGAATCATATTCTAAGCTCAGTTCCTGGAAAAGACCACTCATAGCAATGTTTTATTTATTTAAACACAGGATTTTTGGAGCATTAACCATCATTTGAAATAAATATACTGTTCAACAAGAAAACTTTCTTTAATAAAGATTTTTATGATAATTATTTTATTTTCCAAGAGATAATTAAAATAGTACATGTGCTGCTCTTAAGAATGTAGCTCTGAGGTGGGCTACCCAATGGGTAATGAGGTCTTCTAGTCTGGACATGAATGCCTTTGAACAAGAGTCAGTTATCAAACAGCAATGTACACGTGGTGGCCAGGTATCTTCTATTAGGACTACTAAGAAGAAATGTTCTGTTAGCCACATAACGCTCAGGCATTCAATAAATGGAAAATGATAATAAGCCAGTATCATTAAATGGATACAGGTAATTGGAAACTGCATAAATGAAATCTATGCAAAATAAAAATGACCATCATTTTAGATAGCAATATTATTAAAACAGATGCATTACAAAGATTACTAGCAAAGAGTAAAACTTAGTGATATGAATGCCATTTTGATTTTCTTATTCCCATAATCTACTGATGCTAATGATTTAGCTTTTGTTAGATGTCTACATAATAGATTTACAAAAGCTACAAACCCTTCCCAATGTACTTGATTTCTTCAGACATTTACAGAAATAACAGATCAACCTAGTAAGATGCTCATCACAAAACAAATAAAACAACTTACAGGAATGGACTGGGTAAAGCTTAAACTCCAAACAGGGTCAATAAGTTGCACTGTCTTCTAATGAATCATAAATGTGTATTTCAACATTGCTTTATCAGTGACAACAGTATTGTTATCTCATGACTTCCACTTGTGATATAAACAAGAACCACAATAATTCAAAATTTCCATATGGGGGCAAAACCTGAGAAAGAAATGTAAAAGTATAATTTAAGAAAGATGTCACGGCCGGGGGCGGTGGCTCACACCTGTAATCCTAGCACTCTGGGAGGCCGAGGAGGGTGGATCGCTCAAGGTCAGGAGTTCGAGACCAGCCTGAGCAAGAGCGAGACCCCGTCTCTACTAAAAATAGAAAGAAATGATCTGGACAACTAAAAATATATATATAGAAAAAATTAGCTGCGCATGGTGGCACATGCCTGTAGTCCCAGCTACTCGGGGGCTGAGGCAGGAGGATTGCTTGAGCCCAGGAGTTTGAGGTTGCTGTGAGCTGGGCTGATGCCACAGCACTCTAGCCTGGGCAACAGAGTGAGACTCCGTCTCAAAAAAAAAAAAAAAAAAAAGAAAGAAAGATGTAGAAGCATGATTTATCTATTATCTACATACAAAATGAATTAAAGGCCATTGAGAGCAGCTTTTTGTAGCCACGTAAGAACCACATTTTCTTTGGGACCAAAGATTTAATCTATGTGACTTCTAAACCTCAGCTTCCCCGACTGTAAACTGTGTATTAGGATACAATAAATCCATATTATTGCCATGGACTTTTAAAGTAGTTATGATCAACACCCTTCAGCCAGTCAGGTAGTATAGCAGATCTAGGGCAAAAAGTCATTTGTTAGTTGAAAGATTATAAATCCATTAGGGAGTATATCCTGAATACAAAGGTGATAAAACTTAATCTCTGTACCCTAAAGAGTTTAAATTTTACCAAACCGGAATGATACTTTTAAGTAGTAACTTTAGTACAAGACAGAATTTTGTAAACACCATAAAACAGGTATTTATAAAGTCCTCTGAAAGTCAGATGTGGGAAAGATAACTACCCCACTGGGAAAAGACTCCTGGTGGAAATACTTCATCAACTGTTTTTCCTAGGTCTCTCTCACTTAAATTAGGACAATCATTACCCTTCATTCACTTGCTTCGATTTAAGTTTTGTTGCTTTCTTTTTGGTTGTTGTTTTTTGTGTTTTTTTTGAGGCAGGTTCTTGATCTGTTGCCTGGGCTAGAGTGCATCATAACTCACTGCAACCTCAAACTCCTGGGCTATAGCAATCCTCCTGCCTCAGTCTCCCAAAGTGCTACAGGTGCGAGCCACTGCACCCAGCCCACTTGCTTCAGTTTTATTCAACAAAGATGGAATATCTGTCATAACAGACTCATGTAGACCAAGAGAAAGCAGAGATGTTTAACGGGCAGCGCCACGGCCAAGGTGTTTATGATCTAATGTGGGTTAAGAATTATTTACATTTATGCAGTATTTCCATTTTACAATATTGAACACATATCATCTTATGCAATCTTTGAGAACCATGTTTACCAGAGTCACAAAAATTGACATTCTTTCTATTGTGATATGAAAAAACGACAGCAATGAATCACATCTGTCTTCAGTAGAGTCTTTAAGGTTTTACTTTTGTGTTTCTGAGAACGGGGATTCATTCTAATTTTAGTATTTCTGTGAATGAACTGACCCACTCTAGAATAGCTTATGTGTGGTTTACTCCCCAAAGTGGTTCTGTGTGCAGTAACGAAGACAAGTAGGGTGGGAGGCAACTGGGAAGGTGCTGGACCAGCGCTGTCCTTGCTGAAGAACTCTGAAGAACAAACACAAATTTAAAAAGAACCTTTGGAACTTTTTCTCAGACTTACAGTTCATTTTTAAATTGCTGTTATTAAATGTGGGTATTTGAAAGAGTCTTGTTAAATGCTATGCAGAATATTTTATAAAGCATTTAAAAATATACCCAACATTAAAGTTTATTTTCTTAAATAATCTGAAAATATTTTTATCTCCAAAA